>JAJOOH010012825.1:0-56893 GCA_029582605.1 Solanum gracilifrons
TTTCCCCCTTGATTATGCTTATCACTTATGGTCATTTTAATTGCTTCCGCGACCAAGGATGTGTAATGATACGCTATGAGGCTTGTTTGGGGTTCCTTCGGGTTCCCCATTCGCCGGTCACGTCTAGGCCCTAGGCTTGGGTCGTGACACATGCATAATTTCATACTTTGCTCTTTCAAGGTTAAAAACCTACTTTCAATCACCAAACCTAGAATTCAAGCATTAGATATGGATTTCATTATAATTCATGTGATTCTATCACTTCATGCATTAATTCATAAAATTCTTGTTTCATAAACCACATCATAAAATCACAATTGAGAAATATGGGAATTTCATGGGTTTAAGGGGAAACATCATAAAAACCATAAGAAATCATCAATTCATGCTTAAGATAACTCAATTCAATCATTTAAGTCAAGTTTGAAAGGAGCCCATGACATTTGAATCAAACCCTAACAATTGGGGATTTCTATCTTTTTGAAATTGGAGATTTTGAAGGAACTCTATGTATGGAAGGTGTCCATGGATGAAAACTACCATACCTTAAGTCCAAATTCTAGTCTTAAATGGAGGAATTGGAATCCTAGCTTGAAACCCTAGGTTGAATATCCTTCTTCTTCTTCAAAGTTCTAGAGAGAGAAATATTTTGAGAGGAAGAACTTTGAGGATTTATTTGGGTTTTGAAAATAATGACTTGAATGGGTTAGTTTTAGAGTTAAAATCTCTTATATAGGGGTCCTAGACTTAGGCAAAACTACATAGCTTTAATTTAATTAAAAATGGAAAAGACCATTTAACCCTCAACTTACACTGCAATGCCTCCCTTCACTAGGGTCTCCACGAACCGTGGTGCCTATCACGAGCCCTGGTCCCCTCCGTGGTCACTAACCAGTGGCTTGGCCACCACGAGCCGTGAAGTAGCTCATGAAGATGGACTATTTTTGGGCAATATTGGGGAGGCTACTGCCTAGACACCACAAGCCACACCACGAGCCGTGGTTGTGGTCGTGGTTAGAGGGGCATTTTGTAGGCCAAGATTGGCTACTCTAGCCCTCTTCCTTGGCCCTCACCCTCTTCTTTGGCTCTAGTCCCCACACACTAAGCCCTAGTTTGGTCTACTAGTTTTTGGGGTGTTACATTATCTCCCCCTTGAGAACATTCGTCCTCGAATGACGTTCTAGACACGTTACAGAAGTAAAGACTTAAAACTAGCAGCCAATCATGCATGCAACATAATAACAATGGACAAAATAAAAGAGGAAACATCAACTCCAAACTAAACATATTCAATTCATCATAAGGAAGTAGGAACTACATCTAACAACCCATTATGCATGGAATTTTTAACATTTCTCATGTTCTAGGTGGAAATATCTTCTCCAAGCTTTAAAGCATGCTCAACACAATCTCATGGAGCCAATATGCAATTTACTCTAAAAAAGCATAACTAAATCATGTTCAACAGTTCATCTCACGAAACATATAGGCAAATCATACTTAATGCACCACAACATGAGGAAAATCAATCATATTATTCATTTTTCTTTCAAAACATAAGCTTTCATGAACATGCATAACTTAAGGATATCATGGAATACATAAAACACACATGACTACAAAACATAGAACAAACCAAGAGGAACTCATTACCTCAAGCTAGAGTAGGAGTAGAAGGAAAGAGATGAGGATATCGGGACATCATATCGGCCTCGGCTTCCCAGGTAGCACCCTACACTAAATGATTCCTCCACAATTCTTTTACAGAAACAACTTCCTTACTTCTCAACTTCTAAACGTGCTGGTCCAAAATCTCAACTGGAACTTCCTCATAAGAAAGACTTTCATCAACTTCCAACCCTTCTAGGGAAACTATGTATGTTGGATCTACAACATATTTCTTAAGCATAGAGACATGGAAAACCGGATGCACCGATGCCAACTCATTAGGCAAATCAAGTTCATAAGCAACCCTTCCAACACGTCTCAAAATCTCATATGGGCCTACAAAATGGGGACTAAGCTTCCCTTTCTTAACAAACCTCATTACACCCTTCATAGGTGAGATTTTTAAGTAAACCCAATCATGAACATCAAACTCAAGATCCCTTCTTCTAACATCGGCATATGACTTTTGTCGACTTTGAGCCATTTTTAACCTTTCTCTAATAAGTTGAAATTTCTCAATAGCCTCATGAACTAACTCAGGGCCTATCAAAGAAAATTCAGCCACCTCAAACCAACCTATAGGAGATCTACACCTTCTACCATAAAGAGCCTCAAATGGAGCCATACCAATACTCGAGTGATAGCTATTATTATAAGCAAATTCAATCAATGGCAAGTGGTGATCCCAATTAATCTTAAAATCAATCACACAAGCTCTTAACATGTCTTTCAAAGTTTGGATAGTACGCTCCGCTTGCCCATTGGTTTTGGGATGAAAAGTTGTGCTAAGCTTAACCTTAGTGCCAAGACCCTTTTGGAAAGACTTCCAAAATTGAGAAGTGAATTGAGTACCACGATCGGAAATAATGGACAAGGGCACTCCATGCAACTTTACTAATTCATTCAAGTACATATTAGCATAGTCCTACACCGAATAAGAAACCTTGACGGGAAGAAAATGAGCCGATTTCGTCATTCGATCTACTACAAAGCAAATCGAGTCATGTTGTTGCCGGGTACGAGGCAACCTAACCATAAAGTCCATATTCAAGTCTTCCCACTTCTAAGTAGGGATAGCAATGTCTTGGGACAAACGTCCCGGCCTTTGGTGCTCAACGTTCACTTGTTGACAATTTGGCACTTGGCCATAAATTCCGTAATATCTTTCTTCATCCCATTCCACCAATAGACTTCCCATAAATCACGATACATCTTGGTGGCTCCCGGGTGAATAGAATACCAAGAACTATGGGCTTCCGACAAAATTTGTTCCCTCAAGCCATCAACACTAGGAGACACACAACCGGCCTTGGTATCTATGTACACCATCTCCCCCTTTGGAGAAAGCCTCAATGGATTTCTTAAGCATCGCCTCTTTCAATCCTACCAAAGTTGGATCAAGACCTTGCTTAGCCTTCACATCCATCACAAATGATGATTCAGACCCATTATGGACTATGACACCACCCTTGGTGGAGTCCACTAATTGAACAACTAGTCAAACCAACCTATGAACATCCCGAACTAATTCTTTCTTTTCATCCTCAACATGAGCAACACTACCCATTGACAATTGACTAAGAGCATCCGCCACCACATTCGCTTTATCGGGGTGATAAATAACGCTCATATCATAGTCCTTCAGTAGTTCTAGCCATCTTCTTTAGCGGAGATTGAAGTCCTTTTGACTAAACACATATTGTAACTCTTATGATCGGTGAAAACATCAACATGAACCCCATACAAATAATTCCTCCATATTTTTAAGGCAAACACAACCGCCGCTAACTCAAGGTCATGGGTAGGATAATTCTTCTCATGGATCTTAAGTTACCTTGAAGCATAAGCAATCACCTTACCATTTTGCATAAACACACTTCCCAATCCAACCCTAGAGGCATCACAATACACCAAAAAACCATCCGTACCTTCCGATAAGGTCAACACCGAATCAGAAGTAAGTCTATCTTTCAACTCTTGGAAACTTTTCTCAGAAACTTCCAACCACACAAATTTCACCTTCTTTTGAGTCAATGCCGTCAACGGAGAAGCAATGAAAGAAAACCCCTCAACAAACCTTCTATAGTAATCGGCCAAACCCAAAAAACTTCTTATATCCGAAGGAGTTAGAAGTCTAGGCCAAATCTTGACTGCGTCCATCTTCTTAGGATCTACCTCAATTTCTTTTCTTGACACAATATGACCAAGGAAAGCTACAGACCTTAACCAAAATTCACACTTGCTAAACTTTGTAAAAAGTTGTTTGTCCTTAAGAATTTGCAACACAATCCTCAAATGGTCCATATGCTCATTCTCACTCTTTGAGTAGATCAAAATATCATCAATAAACACAATTACAAACTTATCAAGGTATTGTCTAAACACCTTATTCATCAAATCCATAAATGCCGCTGGAGCATTAGTCAGCCCAAACAACATTACCAAAAACTCATAATGATCATACTGAGTTCTAAAAGCCATCTTTGGAATATCATCCCCTCTCACACTCAATTGGTGATAACCCGACCTAAGGTCAATCTTAGAGAAGTAAGGAGAGCTCTCCTTGTTCTAGAGAGAAAATTGTCGCCTCTTTCTCTTCTTTTCTATTTAAGTCTGATGATTTTAGGAGAATGAATGTTTCGGTAATTTTTGACCAAATAGTTGGGCTTACACGAAGTAAAACGACATAGTTTAGGTGCCAAACACTTTGGGGAAAGACTAAAATGACCCTAACTTAAAAATTGATGAGGTGACTTAAAAGAGGGGATTCACAGGCCATATAGATGGTCATGAAGTTTCATATATCTGACATGGCTTATTTAAAGCAAGAATAACTTTTTACTCATGGGTATAAATTAGGCAAACTTGGTGGTGTTGGAAAGAGGGCTCTAATACCTTTAATTTGTTAGGTCATTGGCTACCTAATTCATTTTGTGCAGTGAGATTTCATTATTTGAAGTTTAACCAAAACTTAAAAAATGATGAGTCCCTTTCACAGATGACTTCACAGTCTGTATGAAGCTTCACGGACCGTCTAAGTGCCGTGATTCTTCATGGTCGTTGGGTGCAACTTCACGGGCAGGGTAACGGGTCGTGGACGTCTTCACGACATGTGAACCCCTCTATGGACTGCCCCTTTCTCTTTTCCATTCCAAGTTCAAATATCTAAGGTGTTACAAACACTATGATAGCCTTACATACCTGGAAGAACAAAGTTCTTGGTGAAATAGTAGAAACTTGAAGAACGCTTAAACCCTAACTTTTTCTCTCTTGTAATCTTGATCTAATGTCTTGAAGTGTTAATGAGCATAAAAGAATTGATTAACAATTTGTAATCCCTTAATTAGGTGTAAAACATCATGGTTTAGGCTTTGAATAAGGATTAAAATGACGTAGTGTAAGTACGAAACAAGTATGGGAAAGACCAAGACGAACCCTGATTTTAAAATTGAAAAGGTGCTTAAAAAGGGAGGTTCCATGAAACATTTAAGGCTTCACGATCCATGAAACCCTTAATCCGGTCGTCAAGTTTCACCTACCTAACAGGGTTTCACGTAAATGGGCCTAACTTTTTACTCAAAACTCAAAATGAGGCAAACTTGGTGGCGTTAGAAGGAGGACTCAAAGACCTTTAATTTTAGTCATGGATACCTAATTCATTATGTACTGAGAGATATGTTTGTTTGAAGTTGACCTTAGCTTGAAAACTATTGAGGTCCGCTAGACGAAGGGCTAGACGGTCTGTACAAGCCATTATAGGCCGTATTGGGAACCGTCCTGGAGACCCTTTGCCTGATAGCCCTGGAAGGCTGGGCTTCCTCCCCTAAATGGTCCGTCCAGGACTTTAGAGACCGTTTAGGGGCTCGTACAGGTGGAATCCTCCCTTGGCAAACCTTAAGCGGTTGGGCCACTTCCCTAAATGGACAATAGTCCCTTTCATGACCCATTTAGGATTCGATGAAGGTTCCATGGTCTGTTTTAGGGTTATACACATGCTCATTAACCTTTTTCCAAGTCTGAGGTGTTACACGAACAATTAAAGTTTTAAGAGTAGAGTTTCAAGGCGTTATATAATTATTTGGGTCTTAGTTTAGCAAGATTTGGGGTGTGACTTGTACATTCAATGTACAACGTACTGACCACATACATTTCTTGTGTTGCATCCTTTTATGATGTAGATTCAGGCATTCGTTCTCAGACTGTTGGCTTGTGAGATTGAAAAATTCTAATCAGTAGTTAGTGAGTCCTCTCTTTAGGGGATTTCATGGATTTGTTTCTATCTTGTTTCAGTTAGTTCTTATGAATTATTTTGCAGTAGCTAGGGATCATTTCCCAGTTGACTATTTATTTTATTCTAAGTAGTATTAGCTTTATTAAGAGATTAGTTATATAGTCTTATGGATATCTTGATTTTCATTGTTCAATCTTGTGTTGAATACATGTTTTGTCTTGTGCTTTAGTTTTCATAAGTATTGCAAAGAAATATAACTCAAAAAAAGACTACAATAACAATGTTTTTCTAACAATTCAAAAACTACTATTCAAATTTTGACTTAGTATGTGATTTCATTTCTCCAAATACATAGGGAATATCCAATACACTGAATCTATAATGATACAATAATTGGAATGATATCAACTTTTACTACTATCAAGGGTAGAGCAAGAATTTTCATCAAGGATGTTCATACATTAGGACAAGTAAAAATATAAACCTTGCTTTTAACGTAAAAAGCCGAACTAATTTTTTTTAAAATAAAACACCTAAGCCTTGTCTTGAACTCAGGCCTCCAAGGCGAATTTGAAGCTTTAACCATTAGGCTATCTTTCTTTAGTATGCAAAAGGTGTTCAACAAGTCATATATATAAAAAATATTGATATTTAACGTATATACTCGCAAAACATTTTCGACAAAGGTTGTTCATCTGACCACCCTTGTTAAAGTGTAGCTCCGCCCCTAACTACAACAATCAGATTTCTCTATAACGACCATCCTTTATAAAAATACTTCACTATAATGATCATGTCTAATACCTCAGATTTGAAAAGAAGGGAAAATATAGTTTTTTGGGCTTGTGTCTGTGTCTACGGATCCGATATACGGACAGTAGAAGCTTTTACGGGTCGTAGATAACAATCTTAGGAAGTGAGAAAATATTTTTTTACAAACAAGTCCCAGTACCCTTTTTACGATTCACCAAGACGGCTCGTCATTCCATGTATGAGTCGTAGATAGGTCTCATAGGTGCCCCCAAACTTAGTGAAATTTTAAAAGTTAAGTTGGTTTCTACAGTTGGCACATACGGTCCGTAAAAAGACCTAAGAGCCGTACATGGGATCCGTAAAAAATTTGGCCATATTAAGAGTCTCTCTAATCATTATCTATAGTTGACTACAGTCTGTAGAAGGACCTATGGACCGTAGGTCCATACCATAGATGGGGGCCGATAGTGATTTCTTAGGGTTTCTTAATGTTTTCCCTAATCGATTAATGCTTGAACTATGTCATTTTTCCTTCTACCCTAAGCCTTATATAATGTTTTAAGCCCCAAATAAAACATTTTCAACTCAATATCCAAAATTCCCTAAACTAACCAAAGTCATCCTCCCAAATTCTATCAAGTCTAAGGAAAAAAAAGAAGATCTAGGGTTCAACTACAAGTCTCCAAACCTCCAATATTTGTTGGCTTTTTAACATCAAGGTATGATAGTATTCACCTATGAAGTCCTTTGCTCCATAGGGTTCCTGAATTCTCCGTTTTTACAAGTTAGATTATCCAATGGAAGTTAGGGTTTTATTCAATATTCATTGATTCGTTTCAAATATGATCCGATTGATTGTTTTCTTTATTTTTATGTATGAATCAATGTTATATGTTTTCAAGTTAAATTCACATGAACCGATGAATAATCTATGATTTCTAGACTATGATCATATGATGAAGCTTATGAACTAAGAAAGATAAATTTATGAAAATATGCATGTTTCTTTATGAAACTGATATAAATGATTAAAGGTTGCTTTGAGAGTAAATCATTGAGGTTATTATTGTTTTTGTGAAATGATTTCTCACATACTACTCAAAACATAATTGTGACAGGGTTTTCTCACAAAAAAAATTCATAAGGTTGAAAGGTTTTCTCACCTAAGTTGAATCAAGATTAAGGAGCTATTTAAATGCACTCTAACTTGGATTGGCTGCTTAATACTTAATACTTATTCATTATCTTTGATCAGGGTACCTAGTTCACCTTTTAGTTATCGAAATCTTTTCAAAAGGTCCTTGTTACTCATGTTAAGCGTATTACGACCTTTCACCCTCAAACTTATTGGCAAGCATAGCGTAATATCAAAACTTTGGAAGATATGTTGAGAGCTTGTGTGATTGACTTCAAGGGAAATTCAGATGATCATTTCCCTTTGATTGAGTTTGCTTACAATAATAACTATCATTCCAGCATAGGCATGGCTCCATTTAAGGCTCTTTATGGTAGGAGGCGTAGATCTCCTTGTAACGACCTGATTCCGTCATTAGGGAAAAGGTAATGTAGAAAGAATTGGGGTCAGAAAACTTTTAGTAGTAACTTGGAATTTTTTAACCTAGTCCAGATTTGGATGAAATCGGAGTCAGTAAAGTCAAGGGTAATCTGGTAACAACTGATTGATTTAATTATGATTTTGATTACATGAATAGGTAGATAAGACGTTAAGGAACCCGTACGACTTTACAGAATTGAATTCGGGCTAGTAGAACTCCCAAAAATAATCTTAGTGTGAACGAGTTGTTTTTGAATGTCAAGGGTTGAAGGTGTGTTGTGAAATGGGGGATTGGAATTCAAATTCCAGCATTCTTTCTCCGTGCATGCCGCCATAGCGAGATGGCTACCGTTGTAGCGGGACCACTATAGCGGGATGGGTCCTGCCATAGCGGGACAGATGCGACTTAAGTCGGAAATAAAACCCCAAAAATATTTTATTTTGCACTTTTCGACTTTGAGAGCTAAGGAACGAGCCCATGGGTTCTTGACAGTTTTCAACCATTCTTGAGGCTAAAGGTAAGGTTTTCACTCCCCAAATCTATTTTTCGATCTGTAGAATATAAATTCGTAGGTAATTATTGTGGGGGAAGGGTTTTTATCTGAAACTAATGGTGGAAAAAGCTCTAAATTGGGTATTAGGATCTTGGGTTTTGTCTAGGGTTATTGGGTTTGTTATAATCCGGATAATTAGACCTTTGATTATTGATCTTTGCGTTAATTGTATATTGTTAGACCACGAACAAACGAGAAGAATTCGGAAAGGAAGATTCAAGTGCCTTAGGGGATTCAAGCTTGGATCCGAGGTATGTGATGGTTGTGATTTGATTGTGTGATATAAGTTTGTTCATGCTTCATTATAATACGTGTATGTATGTGAATGTTGCACTATTGATCACACTACTTGTGGATGAGGATAAATGAATGAAGAATGCCATGAATCACAACTTGATTGTATGATTTTGGGCATATATTTGTGATTGTGATTGTGGGTTGTTGAATGGATCGAGTGTTGCATTCCAACACACTAACTGGGATCGGTTGCCACTTTCCGGCTTAAACATGGGATCATTTTCCACGTTCCGGCATAAACATAGGATCGGTTGCTACGTTCCAACATAAACATTAGATCGGGCACCATGTTCCGGTACGCTAACAGTTTGGATGTGGATTCCCTGAGAGGACTATTGATTTGACATAATTGTATATGTTTATAAATGTGAAATTGTTCGTTGTTCATAAATGATATCGATATTGTGTATAATCGATGTATGCATGTTATTATATTGTTGTAATGACTTATGTATGTTGCACTTAATGGGATAGTCGCGTGATCCTACCAATACACTGTGGTTGTGTAGTGATACTGCAGTTGCTTGTTCTTTGTTGAGTACAGGGCATCTTCAGGCGGCTATTGATACACCTCAGCTAGGTAACTATTGAGCGTGACCGGATTCAAGGGTGAGCCAGTTCTTTTAGGATGCCATGGATCTTTCTTGTTTAAGTCCACTCTTTTCAGACTCCAACTTTTTCTTAAGGTGTTGTTTAGTTTCGGGGTTGTACCCCTTGTTCTTAGACTTGTCGTTAGTCGAGTATTGGTATAATGACTTTCAGGTTATAAGGGTTGTTCTTCCGCATTAGTTTGGTTAGTTGTTTGTTAAAACCTTAGAGTTTATGGGGATTCCATTTTTATAGTCATTTAAACCTTCTTCCGTATTATTAAATACCTTAATTTTCATAAAATTTATTTGTTTGGGTTGTAGTAATGGTTCTCCCACCTGAGGGTTTGTGTGGGTGCCAATCACGACGGTCTGGGTTGTGACAAAGTTGGTATCAGAGCCGTAGGTCTGTTGATCTCATTGTACCAAAACGAGTCTAGTAGAGTCTTGCGGAACGGTAAGATGACGTCCGTACTTTTCTTCAAGAGGCTATAGGACTTTAGTAAAAAATCACTTCTTTCTACTCCTTCATGATATGACTTAAATCCAATTGGTATCTGGGTAATACAAATTGGTATCTTTCCTCCTTCACTCTATGGTCCGAACTAGAACAACAAAAGTGGTAACACCGTGGCTAGCAAGACAGGATGTGTATGCCTTATCGACAGTCGAATAGGGTCACCATTCAGAAAAAGTATCCATTGCCTCAGATAAATTACCTTTTTGACCAATTGCAAGGTGCATCGATTTTCTCTAAGATTGATTTAAGGTCTGGTTACCATCAGTTAAAGATTGAGAAGGTTAAGAGTTGGGTACGACCAAGTTCTATGATTGAAATTAGTAGTTTTGTGGGGCTCGCTAGCTACTATTGTCGCTTGTGGGATGAGTTAAGTCTAATAGGTATCTCAACGAAATGAACTAGACGTCGTAGTCCCAGCTGAAGGGACACAAACAAGTTAATTGGAACTGGGAAGGTTCAAATTGGTATTTGGCCTTAGGGGCCGTATAAGGCATAGATGATCAGTAATGGTCGTCTATAGAATTAACTAATTAAAGAATTTGGACTTGTCTACAAGTTGTAACTGCTTGAGTGTCGTGAAACTTGTCGTGAAAAGGAAGTCATCACAAGATTAGGTGCAAGGGTCTAGATAAATTATGATGTGGTTCGTAAGTGAGAAATCTGAACGTGCGTTGTGACCAACTGATAACCGTGTGATAGTCTGGGTGTATCCTGGGGATATGTGTGTGGTAGTGTTGAAACGATGTAAAAGGATTCTGAAGTGCATACTTCGTTGGGTTGGCCGGGGGGTAGACAATGATTGCCTTAACTAAAGGGATTTTATTAAATGCCTAGTTATAGCCGGGAAATCTACGCGAAATATCAAAAAGAGAGGAACCCCAGAAATTGTTGGCAGGGGTTCTGTTTCTGTGGGGATCCTCCCGGCCATAATAAATTAATTGATAGAGAGAGGAAATCTGGTCACGAGTTGAAAAACAAAACTCTATTTCCAGGAAATTGCGCACTATGACCTTGTACTCCCTAGGTGAAAGCCCCTGGGTTTGTAGGCCTTGTCGTATGAATTCCACCCATTCAGGGTCCTTATGATGTTAATTTATATAGTGCTCCAGTCAGGGCCGCTGGGACGGGATTTTTCCCACCACGGCGAGACTGCCAGTGTAGGATTTCTCCCACCAGAGCGGGGTAGGATGAGACAAAATCTCAGCCCTATCTCCTCTGTTTTCTCCTAGTCACAATTATGGACCCCAAATTGTACCCAAACTAACCCCCACGATCTAATTCAGTGTTCAACAATTGAATATAAGTTATAAAGTGTGTTAAAAATGTGGAGAACCTGGGAATATGAGGAGGAAATCAGCGAGGTCGTGGAGGTCGGGGAAATGGTAATACATGTAGATGAGTAGTGCAGCCAGGCGATGAGGTTGCCCGTCTAGAGGACATGGCTAAGTTTGATGCCTTCCAGGCAAGACCGAGGCTGAGGTGTCTGATGCAGTGGTCACAAGTACTATGCTTGTTCGTGACCAGGTGACTAATGTGTGTTTGATCCGAGTTCTACTCATTCTTATGTGTCCATTCAGCTTGCCTTTGGATTTGATGTGGTTTGTGATATAGTTGATGCCCCCATCCATGTTTCTACCCCAGTTGAAGAGTCAATCATAATAACCCCTGTGTATCGTGTTGTCCTGTTGTGGTTATGGATTTTTAGATTTGGGTTGATTTGGTTATGCTGGATATGAATGACTTGATATAATCTTAGGCATAACTTGGTTGTCCCCATATTATACCAGGCTTAATTATAATACTAAATTGGTAACTCTAGAGATCCCCGGTAGGGAAAAATTAGAGTGGGAAGGGGTGTACAAGCCTAAGCTAGCTAAGATCATATCCTACATTCGGGCAAGGAAATTGGTAGGGCAGGGTTTTTTGGAATATTTGTCTAATGTTTGGGATGTTGAGATTGAGTCTCCTTCTATTGAGTCTGTTCCTGTGGTGTCTGAGTTTAAGGAAGTGTTTCCTGCGGATTTGCCTGGTATGCCTCCAGATAGAGATATAGATTTTTGCATTGACTTGGAAACTGGCACTCGCCCCATTTCCATCCCCCCTTATCGTATGGCTCCAGAAGAATTAAGAGAGCTTAAGGCTCAACACCAAGATCTTTATGATAAAGGTTTTATCCGTCCTAGTGGTTCCCCGTGGGGTGCTTTTGTCTTGTTTGTTAAGAAGAAGGAGGGTAGTATGAGGACCAATGATTTTATATTAATCCATAAAGGGGTTGATTTTATATGGATAAGGAAAGTTCCATTGAGTATACTTGGGAGAAGAAAATTGAAGTATTTAGCAAGAAGGTGCGTATAAAATGGGGTTAGTCCTTTGAATTTGATGAGTTTAGCTGAGTTTGAGGTGTTGTGTTGAAGAAAAAGGTTTACTTCGTAGTAATAGTCAAGGCTGACGGAGCGTAATGGCAATAAGATTTCGTGATGGATTGTGACGGGATGCAACCATATAATAAAAGTATTGGTTAAGTAAATTTTTGTATAGTAATTACGACTTGCGAGTATCCAAGGTCGTTGTTTTCTAATACTTGGTGAATAACATTGTTGTATGGAAAATTATAAGAGATAGTAGGACACCACTCTAATAGAATGTTAAAGACCTAGAGTTATAATAAAGGAAAATATAGTAGAATGTAGTACAACCTTTAGATAGAGGTGAGATCAAGAATATTTTATTAGATTCTTAAGGCTAAATAGGTATCTTCAGAGGGGTAGATAATTGGGTTCAGAGACGCTTGATTTCATTGTTTTGATGTGGCTATGGTAATAGTGTCATGGGTCCATCAGATGAGTTAAAAACTATTAAAAAAGACTTGAGAAAGGATTGTGCAGACATTAGCTTGAGTGTGATGATAAGTGCTTGTTTTTGTTTTTGAGTTTAGTAATGAGTATGATTGGATTTTTAGCGAAAGATATTGTAAGATTGATGGAGATGCGATCGATGATAACCGAAGATCCATGATTTCATAAAAATCTTCAAGGTATAAGCTAATGTTGATAGATAAGGGGATTGTGTTATAAAATTGAGTTACAATTCAAAGTTTTCATTATAAGTCTACATTCGTGGTGATATATTTTGTCAAGGTACGAGTTTGTAAGGTGAGAAAAGATCAATTATATCAGGTAGTGAACCTTTGAAAGGATTTACACTTCGTTTGAGTCGTAAATTTTATTACTTCTGATTGTTAAAGTATCTAAGAAAGGGTTTCATTTTAAAGTGTCAGTTTAGAGTAAGGTAAATGGTCGAAGTGTTCATGATGGTTTTGAGTATGATTCACTAGCTAAACCCACATGTGTTTTCACTTTGTAGGTGGATCCCTAGAGGTGGATCAAGTGTACCGATCCTGTGATGTTCTGTTTGTTGAGTGGGATGATTTGGGAAGACGTGGTTATTTCAGATGACTTATGTGATGTTGTCTTGGAGTTGTTAAAGTATTTTAGTGGTTTTACGTAAATTACCTTGCTTATGAGAATCCATAGAAGAGTTACCCTGCATAATCTATGGTTGTTCGACAATCTTAACATTCATCTAGTTGTCGAGGTCATGTATTGATTGTGTGTAGTTGAATGTGGGGATCATTGAGTCCAATTCTACTGTTCTTAAGAAGTAATCTACAATTACTAAATCCAGCATTCGAAAGTGTGGTTGGAAGGCTTTTATGCTTGAACATATCCCGCGATGAGTATCTAATGTTTAAAGATCAAATGTTTATAACTTAAGCTCATGGGAAATTGGGTTGTGAGATGGAGATGTTGATAAGAACTATGATTGGTTGGGTAGTATGATTTTGTGTTGATTGGTTCAGGTGCACTTCTAATTGTGGTGAGTTTTGATTTAGGATTTTATCATGGTTATGTGAGAAAGGATTCGTCCTGATGTTTGTGTCAAAGTCCTTGATAACATAATGCAGACATGTGTACGATTAACTTTAGTGGTAATTGGGAATAGCTTTGTGGTTAGCTAAGTGTTCATCCAATAATAATTATCACTCGATTATTGTGAAGACTTCATTTAGGCATTGTATTGGAGGATGTATATGTATTCAATTGGTTGGCTGGGGACGAGGATTATATCATAAAGTGAGACTCAGTGTTGTTAAACAAGACCTTCGATGTGAGGAAGAACCGGATGAAATTCTTAATTACGCTGTCCGGAAGCTAGGGACATGCGAGACAAGTATCCCTAGTAATTCGACGTTTCATATACTACTCTACCCTTACTTTAGCCAGTCTTCCCTAGTTGATCACTCGGGGACGAGTGATGGGTAAATTGGTATCTATTTTAACGACCTGATTCCGTCGTTAGGGAAAAGCCAATGGAGAAAGAATTAGGGTCAAAAAACTTTTGGTAGTAACTTGGAATTTCCTAACCTAGTCCAAATTTGGACAAAATCGAAGTCAGTAAAGTCTAGGGAAATCTGGTAAAAAGTGGGTGATTTAATTATGATTTTGACTACATGAATAGATATCTAAGACGTTAAGGAACACGTACAACTTGATGGAATAGAATTCGGGCGAGTAGAACTCCCGAAAATGATCTTAGCGTGAACGGGTGGTTTTTGAATGTCAAGGGTTAAAGGTGTGTTGTGAAATGGGGGCTTGGAATTCAAATTCCAGCATTCTATCTTCGTGCATACCACCGTAGCGGGTTGGCTGCCACTGTAGCGGAATGGGTCCAGCCGTAGCTGAACAGACGCGACTTAAGTAAAAAATAAAACCCCAAAAACATTTTATTCTGTACTTTTTGACTTTGAAAGCTAAGGAACGACCCCAGGGGTTTTCTTGACAGTTTTCCACCATTCTTGAGGCAAAAGGTAAGGCTTTCACTCTCTGAATCCAGTTTTTGATCCGTAGAATGTAAATTCGTAGGTAATTATTATGGGGGAAGGGTTTTGATCTGAAACTAATGGTGGAAAAAGCCCTAAATTGGGTATTAAGATCTTAGGTTTGGTCTAGGAAGAATCCGGAAAGGAAGATTTAAGTGCCTTAGGGGATTCAAACTTGGATTCGAGGTAGGTGATGGTTGTGATTTCATGATTGTGTGATATAAGTTTGTTCTTTCTTCGTTATAATACGTGTATGTATGCGAATGTTGCACTATTGATCACACTACTTATGGATAAGGATAGATGAATGATGAATGTCATGAATCATGACTTCATTGTATGATTTTGAGCATATACTTGTGATTGTAGGTTGTTGAATGGATCGGGTGTTGCATTCCAACACACTAACTTGGATCGGTTACCACGTTCCGACATAAACATAGGATCGGTTGCCACCTTCCGACATACACATGAGATCGATTGCCATGTTCCGGCATAAACATTGGATCAGGTACCACGTTCCAGTATGCTAACAGTTTCGGTATGGGTTCCATGAGAGGACTATTGATTTGGAATAACTGTATATGTTGATAAATGTGAAGTTATTCGTTGTTCGTAAATGATATCGATATTGTGAATATTCGGTGTATGCATGTTATTATATTGTTGTAATGACTTATGTAAGTTGCATTTAGTGGGATAGCCGCATGATCCTACTAGTACACTGTGGTAGTGTATTAATACTGCACTTGCTTGTTCTTTTTTAAGTACAGGGCATCTTCAAGCGGCTATTGATAGACCTCAGCTAGGTGACTATTGCGCGTGACCAGATTCAAGGGTGAGCCAGTTCTTTCAGGCTGCCATGGATCTTTCTTGTTTAAGTCCACTCTTTTCGGACTCCGACTTTTGTTTAAGGTGTTGTTTAGTTTCGGGGTTGTACCTTTTGTGCTTAGACTTATCGTTAGTAGAGTTTTGGTACAATGACTTTCAGGTTGTGGGGGTTGTTCTTCCCCATTAGTTTGGTTAGTTGTTGGTTAAAACCTTGGAGTTTATGGGGACTCCATTTTTATAGTCATCTAAACCTGCTTTCGTATCTTTAAATGCCTTGGTTTTTATAAAATTTGTTTGTTTGGATTGTAGTAATAGTTCTCCCACTGGAGGGTTTATGTAAGTGCCAATCATGACGGTCTGGGTCGTGACACTCCTATAGGTTGGTTTGAAGTTGGTAAGGTAGCCTTGATTGGGCCCAAGTTGGTTCATGAGGCTATAGGGTAAGTTCAGCTTATTAGAGAAGGTTTGAAAATTGGTCAATGTCGAAAAAAGTCCTTCGCCAATGTTAGAAGGAGATACCTTGAGTTTGTTGATTGAGTCTACTTGAAAATCTCACCCATGAAGGGTGTGATGAGGTTTGGAAAGAAAGGGTGGTTTAGTCCCCATTATGTGGGCCCATATATGATTTCGAGGCGTATTAGAAAAGTTTCTTATGAACTTGAATTGCCGAATGATTTAGCATCGGTACATCCATTTTTCCATGTCTCCTTGTTGAAGAAATATGTTGGAGATCCGACATGCATTGCTCCCTTAGAAGGTTTGGGAGTTAAAGAAAATCTTTCTTATGAAGAGGTTCCATTTGATATTTTGGAGCGACAAGTTAAGAGGTTGAGAAATAAGGAACTTTCATCGATGAACGTCCTATAGGGGAATAAAAGAGTTGAGGGTGCTACTTGGGAGGCCGAGGTCAATATGATATCCCGTTATCCCCATCTCTTTCCCTCCAATCCTACTGTAGCCTGAGGTATTTAGTTCCTCATGGTTCATCCTTTTGTCTTAGTCATTCTCATTTTTCCTCATGTAGCCATGCTCATGAAAGATTGATTTTTGAGAAAATGAGTTAAATTGATTGATTCTCCACGGTTATGTGCATTTGAGTACGAGTTGCATATAGGCCATATGAAATAATATTTTGGATATGTTTTAGCTTGAAGTCGATTTTCCTCATCGAATATGTGCATTTATGTGATTGCATTAATGTTGGGCTGTTAGATCTTCTTGCTACCCTCTTTATGATGTCTTGAGTTCCATTCGAGGACGAAAGTTCCCAAGGGGGAGATATTGTAACACCTTGGGTTTGGAAAGAAAGGAAAGTGCAGTTTTGGGCTGGTGTCTGTGTGTACGAGTCCCATCTATGGACCGTAGAAACTTCTACGGGTAGTAGATTGCAGCCGTAGGTTGTTGGAAAATACTGTTTTTCAAAACAAGTCCTACTACCCTTTTTACAGTTCACCAGGATGGCCTATCATTCCATGTACAAGTCGTAGATAGGTCGCGTAGGTGGCCCAATACTTAGTGAAATGTAAAAGCTTAAAATATGTTTCTACGATTGGCATGTACGATCCGTAGGAAAAACTATGAGGCCTACATAGGATCCGTTAAAAAGTTAGCCAAATTAACAGTTTGTGATCATCATCTACGGTCGAGAAAGGACCTACGAACCGTAGGTCCAAACCATAGATAGGGGTAGACAATTATTTTAAGGGCTTTTAAGTCTTTTCCCTAAAATATTAATGCTTAAACTATATCATTTTTCCTTCTACCCTAAGCCCTATATAATGTTTTAAACCCTAAAGTAACCACTTTCAATTCATTCTCTGAAATTCTCTAAAACTAACCAAAGTCATCCTTCCAAATTTTCATAACTCTAAGGAAGAAGAAGAAGAGATAGGGTTCAACTAAAAGTCTCCGATCCTCCAGTGTTTGTTGGATTTTAAAATCAAGGTATGATAGTATTCACCTATGGTATAGGGTTCTTGAATTCTCCAATTCTACAAGTTAGATTCTCTAATGGAAGTTACGATTTTATTCAAACTTCATGGGTTCTTTTCAATTATGATCAAACTTCTTGTTTTCTTTCTTTTTATGCATGAATCGATGTAATTATATGTTTTCAAGTTAAATTCTTATTAACTCATGCATGATCCATGATTTCTAGACTATGATCGTATGATGAAGCTTATGAACTATGAAAGATGAATTTATGAAGATATGCATGTTTCTTTATGAAATTATATAAATGATTTAAGGTTTGTTTAAGAGTAAAGAATCAAGGTTATAGTTTTTGTTGTGAAAGGATTTCTCACATACTACACAAAACATGATTGTGAAAGGTTTTTCTCATCACAAAAAGGATTCATAAGGTTGAAAGGTTTTCTCACCTAAGTTGAATCAAGATTAAGGAGCTATTTTAAATGCACTCTAACTTTGATTGGCTGGTTAATTGTTCCTTTCCATGGATAGTAAAATGAATATGATTGATGACTATTCCGTGGGATTTATGCTTAGAATCGAGTAGACTAGCGGCGATTATCGATGTCCTATAACTATGTGCCACCATAGTTTTGTCTTAGATAGACACTAGCTAGTGGATTCACTTTTGCTCAAGTTTATGGCTCTTACCGTGGAAAGTTAGGACATCTCTTTTTGATGTGGGATAGACATCGGATTCCATTCCATGTTATAGGTCACATGGTCTATGTCGGTTAATGATAAACTTCCTACATTAATGAAGTAAAGTTACTTTCTACAGTATCTCACAAGTATTTTTATAAGATGTTTAGCTTGCATTGACCATCATTATGACTTATGTTTTCTAACATGTTATTTTATGATTTAGCTTTATCATTGCATATCATATAATGTCCTTTTAGCACGATTTCATAATTCTTATGCATTGCTATAAAACTTGGTACATTCCATGTACTAATGCATACTTGTGCCTACATTTGATCTTTTGAAGATAGGTGAGTCCTCATGATCCGAGGGCCAATATTCTTTTATTGCATTAATGTAATTTCCATTTTTAGACGTTGTATCTGATGAATTGGTTACGTCCCAATCACTTTTCTTATGATGTAATAGTAGGCTTTGAGATTATTGTCTAGACTTCCGCTTTTGTCAAACTCTTTTATATTAAATTCTATATTTTGAACTCTTTACTTCTATTATATTGTATGACGTATGCTAAGTAGCTTGTATAGGGCCTTCAAGATTCAATACACCATATTACGCCTATGGTCTACTTTGGGTTGTGATATCATATTTTTTAAACTGAATTTTCATGTCATATTATATATTATATGTTTGCTATAATAATATTTTTTCTATGACGATTAAAAACATACACACAAATGATGTTTTAATAATGTGTATTTATACTAGCATTTCGTGCCTTTGAAATCTTACTTGTTGAGCAAGCAATGAGAATACAAATTGTCTAATTACACAATATAATTCTAGTACACTTGGGGGTCGTTTGGTTTGAATACAATTTATCTTGGGATAAGTTATATTGAAATTTGTTATGTTGGAATTAGTTATTCTAGCACTATTATTTTTTATTGGCCATTTTGTTTGTTGTACTAAGAATAATATCCAGTGCATACTTCCTAAAAATAAGTTGTTTGTTTATAAAAAATTACGCTCAACCTTATTTTTCTTTTTATATCTATTTTTTAAATAGAACTTTAGTTATTCCACCATAGGCACTTTAATTAATTTTTATGTATGAATTCATGAATATTTTGTGTGTTCAACTATATGCCAATTTTTTATCCATTACAAACTCTTGTTTGTATTTGTTGGTTACAATGATTATGAATAATCACATGAGATTATTGAAATGTGTTTTTGAGGAACAAAAGATATATTAATAAAGTATGTTTTTACGATGTAATACTTTGTTTGTGACTTGGCAATTGAGCTTGAAAAGGACAATAAAATATTAGTCACATAAACAAAAACAATTTAATGCAACACAAAAGAAAACAAAAGCTACAAAAATCACATGGCAGTGAAAATTAGATACAAAGCAATAGGCATTACATCCGCTTTACATTCAAACTGAAGCATTGTACATAACAAAAGAATGATAAAAAATAGAGGAAGCTTGCAAGTACATATGATTTAAATCTAATGAAGATTCTTTAAAAAGCCTTTTGATTCAATAGAAAATAGAAAAACAACTAAAACAATTTTAAAAGTAATCATGAAATTATCATGGATAAAACATATTGGAATACATTTAAAAAAATTAAACGATTTGAAGGATAATTTTGTTATTTAATGAGTTTATCCCATGATAAATTATGATGGGATTATTATACCACCTATGGGGAGAGATAACTTATCCAAATCTTATTATTATTCACGCGATAAGTTATTTCGGATTGGCAAACCAAACAAGAAATTAAGTGGCATAGTAATTTAATCCCAGAACAGTATGGTGTTAGCCTTCACACCAAACGACCCATTAGAAGTTTGGAATCGATAAAATAAAAGGGCATCTTTCCAGAAATGACCGGTCTGATTCACTTTTGTTTGCTAGACAATACATGTAAATTACATACTTATTATGCAAAACTAATACATGAACTACACATATCACTATACATTCACTAATTATTATTAGTTTCAGTGTTTGATTTATTTAGGTTTATTCTTCTTAAATGAACATCAATTTACGAAATGAAGGATCTTTTATTTTTAATTTTTAAGTACATCAATATATTTTTTCTTTTCGAGTTAAATAGTAGATTTATTTTTATTTGAGCAAGTGCAAAATTTGACATAGTTACTATAAAATAACCAAAAGATTCTTGTAAGCAATTGGTTAAATATATTCACAATAGTTAATTGTAAATTGATAAATTTCATCTAGTATATTAAAAAACTTACCTATTGTAACTTAACTTTCAGATTTTTTTATGTTGCAATAAAATCAGATTTTTAATATCAAATACAATAATAATTTTCAATAATAACTTTCAATGTGAAGAATTTTTTTTTATTATTGCGATATTTGGCTAGTAATTCAATGACCACTCTGAAATTTTTGTATATAAATATACATGATATTTCCTCTTTTTTAGTACACATATTTTTTAAGTAATAATTAACTAATATATTTTATTATATTATATCATGGAGCATAAGAAGAAACAAGACGCCAAAAAATTCTATTGGCGAAAACAGAGAATAAATCTACTCGATACTCCACATTCTCTAAACAACGTTCTAGCTTATACAAAAAAACTTGTGAACTTGTTAGAGAATGTGATGTCGATCTTGGAATTGTTATGTCTTTGTCAACAAGTATACCTTATTCCATTATTAGTCTAACCTTTAATACGTTCATCAATCGTTTTATAATTCCTATAACAAAACTAAGTGTAGGTGACCGACTTGTTGCTACAAAAGCACACAAGAAAGTAAGTCAATTCAATGATATGCTTAATGAATTTGATGAAAGAGAAAATATTACAAATGGAAAATTAGACCAAATGAATGAGGCTGGAGATATAGGTTTGTGGAAAACCATAGACCGATTCAGTTTAGATGATACAATGAAGTTTGAAGCTTGGTTAACTTCCGGTGAGTTTATGTTTAACAAACATTTGGAACGACTAGAAAATAGAGCATCATCCTCCTCACAGATTCAATTATATGATGCAAATAACTCACTTAATGCTTTCTAGACGAATTACTTTCAGATAATATTATTTATCAAAGTCATTTGCTTTAATTACTTTGTTATTTATTATTTTGTTTCAATGATGATATGTAATTTATGTACTTTGCAATGATATGTAGTGATGACATTTATAGTTATGATTATTTGTTGTCTCCAACATGTTAGAATTAATATCATAATATGGGTTTAAATTATACGCAACCCAATATACGAACCTCTCAACTTATCTAAAATTGTATTTGAAGCACGTCAAATCAAATTTTTTATTTGAAAAAAATAGAGAGAGAAATATGTGACTAAAACTTACTCATATGAAACAGGATTTAACTCTTTATGACAAAAGAGTTTGTAATATCAAGATTACAGGAGAATTTAAAGTCTTCAATTCTTATTTCAAAGAGTTCAATTAGTTCAAACAAGTTAAATTCATCTAATTTGGACAACTTAAAAAATGAATGTTGTGCAAAACTCAACCGAGCACTTTTACGAAGAATGTTGACCAAAGTAAGAATGTTGATCGAAGTAAAACTTTGGCAAAAACTTCAAAATTAAAATATCTAACGACACAAACTCACACCGGAAGTCTCTGGGCCCCAAACCGACCATGCCACTAGCCCAAATAGGCCCTTCCAGAGTTGATGAAACCGATGAAAATCACATCTGACACCCGAAACTCCGAATGTTGATTAAAGTCATCCCTTTCACTTAAGACCTTCTAAAAAGAGAAAAACTTGATCAAAAATAAAATGCACGACCCGATGATCGAACTATCAGTCCCAATAGGTTATAAATAACTTAGGGTCGCTACAGGGTAGCTCTAAACACTGAAAGATGGGTAAATGGAGGAAACAACCTGGAGGTCATTAAATATTCATAATAAAATCACACCTCATAATAAACTCTAAAATTTCATGCTTCTATCGCATAGGGATTCAATGAATGTTATTATCCGAAAATGAATCATTCATAAAGTAATAAGTAAGTGATGTACATCCTCATATGGGACTGTGATCAGGATGCGTTTTTTTTATTAGATCCACACAATTTCATGTTAAAATTATATGTATTTAACCAAATCATGTTTCTACCGCATAAGGCTTCCATAAATGTTATCATTTGGAGATGCATAATTCATATAATACTAGGTGAGTTATCATGGTATAATTAGTCGTATATAACTATTGCGACCCAAAAATAGAAGTCATCACACTTGTCTTATCCTACCAAGATAAGTCATCCTAAACACAACTAATACGTTAATTGTGGAAGTAAAACAAGGAAAATTGACAAACACCCTCTAATAAAGCGGAAATGATAATCAACTCCTATAAAACCACAAAACATGGTTGTCATGTGTACAAGCCTCTAAAGTATTACAATTGATTTGAAAGAAAAATACAAATCTCTATTGATATTGTTTCTAGAATAAAACAAGATCATAAATAAAGAGAAAGATGTTTCGCTGAGATGACAAATACTACCTCATAAATCTCCATAGGAAGCCTCAGACAAGAAGAGAAGAGAGAGTAATGTAATATCCTGGAAACTAGTAAGTTGAACTAGAGAGTTCTAGAGCCTTCGCAAGAGTTTTAGAGTGTGGTATGAGGATTAAAAATCAATAAACTAATTCCCGTACTTAGAATGAGGATTTTAGGGTTATGGCGTCAAGGCACGACCCCCCAAGGACCACCCAAGGGGTCCTTGAGGCAGACCTTAAAACAGCCCCAAAAAATTGTCAAATTGCAGCCACCTACGAAGCCACCTACTGGCCGTAGATTGACCAACACCCCGTGGGTTGGGGTCGTGGATCAAGGCCTGCACATGCCTGAAAATTTAGGCTGCAGTCATCCACCGACGGAGGTGCAGCACGAGAAGTATACCCATCCACGGTCCGTGGATGGGTGAGTCGTGAGTCAAAGCAGTTTTTAAGGTTTAGTTTATAGGTTAGGGGTTTGAGGGTTAATTAGTAATTAGTTAGGGGTTAAGGTAGGTTGGTTAGTTAGTTATTAAACCACCTATATAAGCCTAATAGATGCCTAAACTAAACCAATTAACTCATTCTTCCAAGAACCTAAATTCTCTCCAAATAATTCTCTGTCTATAAGTGAAGAAGAAGAAGAAGAAAAAGAGAAGGAAGAAGGGAAGATTTTCCTCCATTGTTTCAAGCTTGGTTAGGGTATTGAATTGAGGTATGTTAGCTTAGTCATCTATGGGTTCTTCCACCCATAGATCCCCCTAGGTTTTCCCCCAATTGTGAAGTCAAAACCCAACTTTAATTTAGCTAGGGTTTCTTCCTACATTATGGGTAGGGTCTAGGTATGATTCCAATCTAGTAGATAATACCTAATTATGATTGTATTAGCATTGAATTATTATATTATGATGAATTCATGTGATTTCTATGGTTAACACAAGTCTATTTGATGAATGTGATAATTTGTGGGTTTATGCCATTAGATGTGGAATTGAAGGTTCATTGGTGATTTTCTTAAATCATTGTCATGTGTAGTAATTGTTCAAGGTTAGGAACATATAATCATGAATTGAACTAGACTTTAACTAGACTTTATTGAATATGAAGGATCATGACTTGTAAATATGAAATCGAACCTTTATGATCAATTGTGACTAGAAGCACCTAGTAATGAAGAATATGATTAAAATACCTTGAAATCTAGGTATATTTATGAGATTAAGAAAGAAAGCTTGAGAGTAAGGCTTGTGATCATAATAGTTAGGGATTTGAGAGTAAAGCTAATATAATGTGATCATAGATGCTAAGGCTTTGAGAGTAAAGTCTAAATGAGAATAGAAGATAGAGTTATGGTGGAAGATATTTACCTACCTAATCTACCTAATGAATGCTTAAATATGTGAAGTGATAGATTCACTTGAGTCATGATGATACCAATGTCTAATGTAGAATTCTAGATATGGTACTATGCAAGAATATAGCATGACATGAAAGGTTCTCTCACATAGAATGATTCTAGGTTGAAAGGTTGTCTCACCTAAAATGAATCTAAGTCCTAGGACTATGAAATGTGATGAGGCTTGTGGTGATTCCACTAAATGACCTTTACATGATGGGAATGTGTGGTGAGTTCCCTTACTCCTAATTAGTGAAACATGGGGAGTGTGAGGTGATTACCCTTCATATATGTGTGGCTCCCAAGGCAAGCGATGAATACCAATTAGCCTTTAGGTTGATCTTGGAGGCGATTACCTATGATCCTTATATGATGATGTGGAGGAGAATACCTACATTGCACATTAAGATTGATATGGAGGCAAATACCTATGTCACCTTAAAATGGACATGGAGGTGAATACCTATGATTCATTAACTTGTATGACTTGTGAAGACTCCCCATTGTCCTTATAATTCACTAGTATGTGTGACTAGAGGTGATTACCTTATTTTTATGATTCCATGATATATATGGCTTGAGATGGTTCCCCTTGTCCTTTATGATGAACTAAACATATGCGCCTTGAGGCGATTCCTGTTGCACTTGTGAACATGAGCATGACTAGTTTGGATTGTGGTTTTAGATACCTCTCTAATTCATGCATGACTAAGAGGTTATTACCCTTGTCTTTATGATGTTAAGAGATGATGAACATGAACGATGAACCTAGAGTGTCTAGCTTAGCATGGGTAGGATTATGGGGTCTTGTTCATGCATGGCACAAGCTTTCCTTAAGGTGACTCATGAGATGTTTTCTCTTAAATGATGTATGCTTAGATAGAATTGTGCTATAGTTGCCTTCCTTGAAATGACATGATTGACTAAAGGTGATAGTTCCCTTGTCTACATGAAGTAAGCTAATAATGAGACCAAAGGAGGGTAAATATGACTAGGATGACTTCAAGGTTATGCTTAGTGTGAAGGGTAGTATGGGATGCCTTCAATACATTGTACAAGTGTGCTTTGGGTTACTTAGAAGTATTGTGCCCTTATGGTATTAAATATAAAGACTTGACCATGCGTATAAACTATAATTCAGATGACCAAAAAGGGATACTTAGCTTGGGTGGTATCATGGGATGCTATTCATGCATTGCACAAGTATGCTTTTAGATTACTTGAGAGTAGTTCTATTATGGTATAGGTGACTAAGAGTCAAATAATGCTTAGATGATGATAATGTTGGAGAATTTGCCTATTATTATGATATTATCTCTTATGCTTATAGTTTGTGTTTCATGAAGTATTTCATATGATTTTGGATTATGTCTTATATTGACTAACCCTTGTCTTATGCTCTTATGATTATGCTAGCCAACATATTTAGATTTTGGAGATTGAATTTCATTCTCGAATATATGTTTCGAAGGAGCAAAGAAGTTGAAGAATTGGTGAGTCCTCATAGCTTCTAGGACAAACCCACTAGTTCCTTTATAACTTTTTTTTTTCTCATATTTTGGAGACTATTGTATGGGCTGTGTCCCAAGAGTTTTATTCTAAAGTTGTATTAGATGGTTTGAGACAAAGTATAGAAAGACTTCCGCTTACTTTTATGAAAATGACTTCGATTATAAAAAGTTTTAAATTTTCCATACTTTTCTATTATCTTATGTTCATGATATGCTAAGGGCTGGTATGAGGCCCCTTCGGGGTCAAGTACGCCGTGTTACTTCTAGTGTATACCCCTGGGTCGTAACGAACTTGGTAATCTGAGCAAAAGGTTTAGAATAGTTCTAGGATTGTCTCAAACCACATCTATTAGAGTCTTGTTCATAAATGTGACTGCGTCACATTTATGCATAGGAGGCTATTGGATGTTTAGGAAATCTCACTTCTTCATTCTCTAAGTCGTGCCATAGGGTTTTGTTTTAGTAGGCCCTATTCTAATCCGTGCTCGTTGATTTTCAGGGTATGGCTAATACAAGGGCTAATGCTAGGAGAAATGAGGAAGGAAATGTGGATCAAGAGGTTCGTGTCCAAGTTCCACCCCAAGATCTTCCTCAAGCTCTAATTGACCCTATAGTGGAGAAGGTGACTCATGCAGAATTTAGGTCCTCTTTGCAATTGTTAGCTCAAGCTATGAAGGCTCAAGCCAATAGGGATATTGGCCCCCATGTGAACCCTAATGTGAATTCCACAGCCTTAAGAGTGAGGGAGTTTATTAAGATGAAACCTCCAGAGTTTTATGGCTCCTAGGTGGAGGAAGAGCCCTAGCATTTTGTAGATGAGATGTGTAGGATTCTTGATATCATGGGGGTGACTTTGGTAAAGAAAGAGGAATTAGCCGCTTACTAATTGAAAGGGGTAGCTCAAATATGGTATGGTCAATGGAAAGGGAGTAGACTGGTAGAAGCGGGTCCTATAGAGTGGGAGGCATTTGAGAAGGCATTCCTTGATAGGTTCTTTCCCCTAGAGTTGAGGGATATTAAGATGCAAGAGTTTATCAACCTTAAGCAAGGTAACATGAGTGTTCAAAAGTATTCCCTAAAGTTTACTCAACTCTCTAAGTATGCTCCATCCTTAGTGGAGAATTCAAGGGCTGAGATGAACCATTTTATGATGGGAATATCCGAATTAGTAGAAATGGAATGTCGTGGCAATGCTTATAGATGCTATGGATATCTCACGTCTTATGGTTTTTGCCGAACGAATGGAAGAGTCAAAACTTAAGAAAGAAAGTAAGGAGAAAAAAAGGTTTAGATTGGATGATGATGAGTCCTTGGATGATGAGTTCGATGGACATGGTCGCCCTAGGTTCAGACAAAAGTTCCTCGGGCAAGGTCCCTCAAGTACTCCTAAGTTCAACCAAAAGAGGGTGTCTAACCCCAAGTCTCAAGAACATTGTAGTGAGATTCTATTACCACGGTGTAGTAAGTGTGATAGAAATCATGAGGGTGAATTCTTAGCGGGATCTAATGTTTGTTTTGGTTGTGGTGAGTTGGGTCACAACATAAGGCATTTCCCTAAGGTTGCTAGAAATGAAGAGGATAGTCGTCGGAGATCCCAACTCTACCCTTCCTCCGGTCCAATTTGCTTGGGTGGGAAGGTTCCAAAGAATAATAGATCTTAAGCTCTCCAATCTAGAGGTGATCAAGAGTGACCTCCTTATGTTGCTACCTGTATGTGTTTTTATGCTTTATCAAGATTATGGTGTTGCTTATCTTTTATAACTTGATAGATTGGAAATGATAGACTTTGATGTTGTCTTTAGTTTGAATGATGCTTCATTGTTGTTTTTATGTTAAGAAATATGTTTAGAAGAATTTGTGTAGGCTTACTCCTAAGGGGGAGATAGTGTGCCTATCTAGCAAGGTTTTTTTGTAGTTATGTTTACTTGATGGTAGAACCCGACTTAGTCATGATGAGTTTTGAGGTATGTTGATTGATTGGTTGAGTAGGGTGTTTAAATAATGCCTAGATGGGTGAGTGAATAGACTCCTCTAAGAAGGGTAGAAGCGTAATTCACCATCGTTTAGAATCATCTTGTGTGATAGATATGAAAGCTTAGTAATGACTTACTCTGACCTTAGAACTGAAATAAGTGATGCTTAAAAGAGTTTGTATAGGCTTGCTCCCAAGGGGGAGATAATGTTCTTAGATAGCAAGGTCGTTGAGTATCCTTGATGTTTATCAGTTAGGTTTTCTTGAAATTCTCACCTTGAGAGGTCTAGTGAGTATGAGAAGTTTTAGTCTGGTTTGGTAGGGTAATATGAGGTCTTGAGTGGTGTTATTAAGGTTGCTTGTGAGCTAGCATTGGTTAAAAAGAACCTTTCTAAATTAGAAGTACCGGTGGGGATCTTAGACCGGCAAGTTAAGAAATAGAAGAACAAGGAAGTTGTTCCATGAAGTTGTAGGAGTGATCTTTTAGTAAGGGTTTAGTTGAGGGTGCTACTTGGGAGGCCTAGGGCCAAAGAGAAGTCCCGATATCCTAAACCTTCTTTCTCGTATTCCTCCATTATCATTTAAGATCTTGAGATTGTAAGTTCCTCTTGATTTTATTTTATAGGAAGCCATGTGTGATTTGTGTGTTGCCATGACTTCCTAATATGTCTGTTCATGAAAATGCTTAGGGCTTGTTAGAAATGACTTATATGCATTATTTTGCTCATGTTGTAGTGCATTTGAGTAGATGTGCATATAGACTTCATGAGATGAATATATGAGCATTCCTTAGTTCTAGAGTTGAAAGATTCCTCCTTGAATAAATGCTTTTTGAGAATAAATTGAAATTAGGTTCCATGACTGTGTGTTGAGCATGTTTTATCTTGGAGATGTTAGTCCCTCCTTGAAAATGGGTAGATTTAGAATTTCATCCATTTTGGGTTGGTAGAAGTAGTTCCTACTCCCTTGTGTTGCATTGAATGTGTTTAAGCTTGGAATTGAAGTTTTCTTGCTTGGTTGTATGCATTTAGATATGTTGCATGCATGATGGGCTGCTTGTCTAGAGTTGTGACTTTGAGAAGTGTTTAGAATCGTCATTCGAGGACGAATGATCCCAATGGGGAGATATTGTAATCTCCCGGAAACTAGTAAGTTGAACTAGAGCATTCTAGAGCCTTTAGTAAGAGTTTTAGAAAGTGGTTTGAGGATTAAAAATCACAAAAATGATTCTCGTACTTAGAATGAGGGTTTTAGGGTTAGGACGTCAAGGTATGACCCCTCAAGGGGTCCTTGAGGGGGACCTCAAAAGAGCCCCAAAAAGCTGCAAATTGCAGCCACCTACTAGCCGTAGATGGACCCACACCCCGTGGGTTGGGGTCGTGGGTCAAGGCCTGCACATGCCTGCAAATTTAGGCTGAAGTCCTCCACCTACGGAGGTGCAGCACGGGCAGTAGACCCATCCACGGTCCGTGGATGGGTGAGTCGTGAGTCAAAGCAGTTTTTAAGGTTTAGTTTATAGGTTAGGGGTTTGGGGGTTAATTAGTAATTAGTAAGGGGTTAAGGGAGGTCGGTTAGTTAGTTATTAAACCACCTATATAAGCCTAATATACCTCTAAACTAAACAAATTAACTCATTCTTCCAAGAAACCAAATTCTCTCCAAATAATTCTCACTCTAGAAGTGAAGAAGAAGAAGAAGAAGAAGAAGAAGAAGAAGAAGAAGAAGAAGAGAAGGAAGATGGGCAGATTTTCCTCCATTTTTTCAAGCTTGGTTAGTGTTTGAATTGAGGTATGTTAGCTTATTCATCTATGGGTTCTTCCACCCATAGAGCCCCCTAGGTTTTCCCCCAATTGTGAAGTCAAAACCCAACTCTAGCTAGGGTTTGTTCCTACATTGTGGGTAGTGTTTAGGTATGATTCCAATCTAGTGTATAATCCCTAGTTATGATTGTATTAGCATTGAATTATGATATTATGATGAATTAATGTGATGTTTATGGTTATCGCTAGTCTATTTGATGAATGTAATATTTTGTGGGTTTATGCCATAAGAGGTGGAATTGAAGGTTTATAGGTGATCTTCTTAAAGCAATGTCATGTGTAGTAATTGTTCAAGATTAGGAACATATAATCATGATTTGAAGTAGACTTTATTGAATATGAAGGAAAGGATCATGACTTGTAAAGATGAAATTGAACCTTTATGATCAATTGTGACTAGAAGCACCTAGTAATGAAGAATATGATTAAAATACCTTGAAATCTAGGTATATTGATGAGATTAAGAAAGAAAGCTTGAGAGGAAGGCTTGTGATCATCATAGTTAGGGCATTGAGAGTAAATCTAATATAATGTGATAATAGATGATAAGGCTTTGAGAGTAATGTCTAAATGAGAATAGAAGCTCAATGGATAGAGTTATGGTGGAAGATCTTTGCCTACCTAATCTACCTAATGAATGCTTGAATATGTGAAGTTATAGATTCACTTGAGTCATGATGATACCAATGTCTAATGTAGAATTCTAGATATGGTAATATGCATGAATATAGCATGCCATGAAAAATTCTCTCACATAGAATGATTCTAGGTTCAAAGGCTTTCTTACCTAAAATGAATTTAAGTCCTAGGACTATGAAATGTGGTGAGGCTGGTGGTGATTCCCCTAAATGACCTTTACATGATAGGAATGTGTTGTGAGTTCCCTTACTCCTTACTCCTAATTAGTGAAACATGGGGAGTGTGAGGTAATTACCCTTCATATATGTGTGACTCCCAAGGCAAGCAGTGAATACCCATTAGACTTTAGGTTGATCATGGAGGCGATTACCTATGATCCTTATGTGATGATGAGGAGGCGAATACCTACATTACACATTAAAATTGATATGGAGGTGAATACCCATATCACCTTAAAATGGACATGGAGGCGAATACCTACAATTCAAGAACTTGTATAACTTGTGGAGACTCCCCTTGTCCTTATAATTCACTAGTATGTGTGATTGGAGATGATTACTCTTATTTGTATGATTCCATGATATATATGACTTGATGTGATTCCTCTTGTCCTTCATGATGAACTAAACATCTACACCTTGAGGTGATTCCCATTGCACTTGTGAACATGAGCATGACTAGTTTGGATGGTGGTTTTAGATACCTCTCCAATTCATGCATGACTAAGAGGTGATTGCCCTTGTCTTTATGATGTTAAGAGATTATGAACATTAATGATGAACCTAGAGTGTCTTGCTTAGCATGGGTAGGATTATGGGGTCTTGTTCATGTATGACACAAGCTTGCCTTAAGGTGACTCGTGAGATGTTTTCTCTTATATGATATATGCTTAGATATGATTGTACTATAGTTGCCTTCCTTGACATGATATGATTGACTAAAGGTGATAGTTCCCTTATCTACATGAAGTAAGCTACTAATGAGACCAAAGGAGGGTAAATATGATTAGGATGACTTCAAGGTTATGCTTAGTGTGAAGGGGTAGTATGGGATGCCTTTCATACATTGCACAAGTGTGCTTTGGGGGTACTTAGAAGTATGGTGCCCTTATGGTAGAAAAGCTAAATACTTGACCATGCATATAAACTATAGTTAAGATGACCAAAAAGGGATACTTAGCTTGAGTGGTATTATCGGATGCTATTCATGCATTGCACAAGTATGCTTTTAGGTTACTTGAGAGTAGTTCTATTATGGTATAGGTGACTAAGAGTCAAATAATGCTTAGATGATAATTATGTTAGAGACTTGCTTATTATTACGATTTTGTCTCTTATGCTTATGGTTTGTGTTTCATGAAGTATTTCATATGATTTTGGATTATGTCTTATATTGACTAACCCTTGATTTATGCTCTTATGATTATGCTAGCTAACATATTTAGTACATTTTGTACTAATGCATACTTTGCCTACATTCTAATCAAATGTAGGGTTTCAGAGATTGAGTTCCATTTTTGAAGATAGGTTTCTAAGAAGCAAAGGAGTTAAAGAATTGGTGAGTCCTCATAGCTTCGAGGACAAACTCACTAGTTTCTTTATGTCTTTTATTTCTTGTTTTTGAGACTATCATATGGGCTGTGTCCCAAGAGTTTTATTCTAAAGTTGTATTAGATGGTTTGAGACAGAGTGTAGAAAGACTTCCACTTGCTTTTATGAAAATGACTTCGATTGTAAAAAAATTTAAATTTTCCGTACTTTTCTATTATCTTATGTTCATGATATGCTAAGGGATTGTACTTGACCCCTTCGGGGTCAAGTATGCTGAGTTACATCTAGGGTATACCCCTAGGTCGTAATAAGTAATCACGAAGATTCGGGATCATAATCTACAAAATATAGAAGCAAGGGGTGAGTACCAAACCACACGGTACTCAACAAGCGAACTTCGAAGTAGCTCAACTCTGACCTAGTGATACACACCTGCTGTTTCTCAGTCCTGGACCTATGGGGGACTTATTAGTCCATGCATCCATCGTAGGGTGGGACACATCCCTCGATAATAGAATCTATCGTGGCGTACGTCATGTCCCTCTTATAGTAATATCCATCACGGTGCATAACATGTCCTTCAAAATGGTACATCCGATCCTCTGTAATTTCTTATTCTTCCTCAATTAACATAACACTTTTCATAACCATGTCTTAGAACCAATGAAAATGACATGTTTACAAAATTAATGAGGAGATGACCATTTCCATAACAATGCACAATTCACAACAACACAATCATGATACAACATCAACATTACATCAATAAGAATTTCAAACCATTCTCAACACATCACTCACCAATATTTAATCACATTGCCTTTTTTAACCTCTTTTCATCATTAGAATTATTTAATATGGACAAGTCAACTCATCGCCAAGTTCCATTATTCCCCAACACATACCAAAAGGAAAGACACGATTCTATACACTTAACAAGGGTCGAAAAATCCACTTACCTCAATTAATCAACAATTCACTCCAGAACTTGAGCCTTCCCCTTTTTTTTGGCTTCCAAATCAATGAAATCTATTCAAATAAATAAACAGAATAACATTACAAAACTAATAACATCCATATTACTATGTGTCTAGCCTAGACCCAAAAACTCACCCTAAATGGATAATTAAGTTCCTAATCTTGATGCCAATTAACATATCAAGTATCATATTTTCCAAACATTCCAGGTTAGAGTTAAGTCTTTATGCTTCTAATTGACATTATTATAATGGTATTCATATGATTCAATACAACAAATATTTAATTACCCGCACTTAATATATATTTAAAAAAAATTGAAGGTACAACACGATATTCATAAGGTATATTACCAAACTGAAGCTAAAATACAGAAACTATAGCAATTACATAGGAATTATGCACCCCACCCATTTATTACTTAAGCTTATTAATTGGCTCATCATAATGCCATAAATGACCTACCATCTCTTGTCCCCTAGCTTAGAAAAACCAACATTAACAACATTACAATATTTGATGTCATTTGATGCCAAAGATATGTGTCATATTTGAGATTTTGCTAGGTTCTTTCCTGAAGCACTCAATTATTGATATAAATTGCCGCCATAACAGCATGGGGTCATCTCGACATTTTATATTGTTTTTTAGTAAGCGAAAGAGTCAATACTCAACCCTATAAATTTTAGTTCATTTTGTACAGGGACACAACACATCAAATATTTAATAAATAATGGATTTGGCCCATTAACTATCATTGAAATTAATTATCAAAAAATGACCCATCAATTAAATATTTGTAATAACTGAATAGTTAAAAAATCAAACTATTATCAGCGGCTGATCTAAATATACTTTTGACAACTATTGGGAGGGTAAAATGACAATTTTATAAAACAAATATCCAAATATTAACTTTCGGGACATTAAAATATCCACCTCTATACACAACTTTCGTCCTCGATCATAAAATAAAATAAAGTAGAATACCCAACCATACCAATAGCCCGAGGTATGATTTCCAAAGTCGTGTTCATCTCTCCAAGTGAACTCACCTTAGGACCATTTGATTAAGAATGAATAACAAGAAGTGAACTTTCGAATAATTTTTTTAGCAGATCTAAGAATCAGGAGTGTTTACTAAATCGCGGACTGTCACGACCCGAGTCTAAACCCTGGACATAGCCGACACTCGATAATCATTGTTGGTCCCCAAGCGAACCCTTATCCTAGCTGACTACAAGTGGAAGACTAACTCAACCATACTTAAGATCAAAACAAAATTAAATTTAATCAAACTCAAATACTCAACCTTTTAAAAAGTTTGTACACTACACAAAACAAAGTAAATACAGAAAACTCCTCAACCCTGTCTATCTATGAAGCCTCTACTATTACAGGAGGATATCCAGACAAGACCCACGACATCTCAAAACTACTAATTGTATGGTAAATGTGAAGTCCTCCGAAATATAAAAAGGTTCACCAAAGCTGACTGGAATATCTCATGACCTTAGTGAAATGCCTATTGATGAACTTGAATACCTGTATATGCATCATGAAATGATGCAGGCAAAATGGTGCCAATACAAGGAATGTACGAGCATGTAAGGGGAACTCTGAAACATAATTATAAGCTTGAACTGATAATAAGGAAGACATACTCACCTTATCTCAACTCAATATGACTCAAGAAATACACAACTCAATTAAAGGGTACTCAACTCAACTCAAACTCAAGGAATGTTCAACTCAACTCAAGAATACTCAATTCGATATGTAAGCAACAATAAAAGATGTTATATACATGAAACTACTAAAACAGTAGATATTAACTCAAATGTATATGAAAATACAATAATAAACTCATTACTCTTATTTGGGAGAATCTCTAACCGACAACCATCACTATGAGCAATGTGATGATACAACGTCTCGCCAATGCTGCCAGAACTGTCCTATACCTTGCTAGATTATAGGACATAGAGGATCCACTAATATATGCTTAAAAAGCAATAAGGAATCATCTAAAAGTATGAACCTTTACCCTTGTTGGCAGACATGATTTATGAGGATTTTGAGTTGTCTTAACTCATCCCCATATCGGTGCTCAATACTACTCCGAGTAATATATACTCATGCTCATATGTTTAAAAACATAACCCTTCCTCAATTAGAGATAATTACTCAAAATATCCTATTAAAAGAGGTGATACTCAATGCTCCTCATAAACTCATGTAGAAATCACCGTTTCTCTCATTTTCAATGTAAAAGTATTACATGCTTGGGAGTACTTAGTTCCCTTATACTCAATTTGAAATATGAAACTCAACTCTTCTCATCATTGTCCTCATTTACTCAAGTCTTAAAACAAATTATAAATAATTATAAAAGACTTCTCAAAATAGGGCTCATGCCGAATTATGGACGTGAATTAATCAATTCAAGGTTTTCAATAACCATATATAGAACTCAATACTCAAAACTCAACAACTCCGTAACTCAAGGATTCAATGATACTACTTATCTTAAGAATGCTCGACTTATAGGTTTCATGCGAAATTATGGGCATGAACAACTCAACTCAAGGAACTTCATGTATAACATATGGTGGTCCCATAATTAGGAATATAATCTCAAAAGGATTAGGAATTCAATACTCAAGAACTTAGAACTCAAAGATACTACTCCATACAAAGATACTCAATTTATGGAGTTCAAGCGGAATTATGGGCATGAATGACTCGACTCGACTCAAGGATCTCAATAATAATGTAGACTCATGAATACAATATTCTCATTCTCATACTCACTTACTCGAGTCTTGAAATAAATTATAAGTAATTATAGAAGACTCCTTGAAAAGACACAAAGGGACTTTCTCAAACTTTACTCTTAACTCTACCTAGAATTTGAATTATGAATTCAAGGATCATGATTATGATATATAGGATTTCTTGATGATTGATGTAGTTTGGATAGTCAAAATCAAGAAGACAGTGAATATATGTTTTAAAAGAACTCAGACAGAACGAACTACAGAAGGGGGAAGGAGGAAGGAGACACTGATGCAGGGGGCCAACCCCTCAACTGCATCACCCTATTTCTGGCGCACTGCAGGCGCGGGGCACCATCCCCTATGGTGCTTTAGTGGCGCGCCGCCCCAGGCAGTGCCTAGAAAACCTGATGAACTTTCTTCTTAATTTTCCAGCCCTACCTCATCTATATTTGAATGGTTTCTTCTAAATTCTGTTAGATTCATTTACTAAACACACTTCGATAGAAAACCCACTCAAAACTTACCAAAACAATCACTCATTGACAAGACCCTCACCTTAAGAACTCAACAAGACTCCATTGACCTAGATGAAGCAAAACCTGAACTTTTCAAGAACTCAAATCATTCAACCTCAAAAATGAAATTACGGATAAAGACCACATGATTGGCGTATGGGTGAACGAACCCAATACTATATGAACTTACATACCTCGACATAATTAAAAAAATTTGGCGAAATTCCTTAAGCTCGCAAGAATCTTGAATGCTTTTCTTTTCTCCTCTTCAACTCCTATCAAAAACCCTAAGCGTGTTTAGGAATGACCAAAAATGATTCTAATCAGTTTAGACCCCTAAAATATTTTAAAAAATGAGTTGGGCTAGTGGGGGTAAGGAAACGACCGAAATTCCCCTCCTTTAAACAGATGGATTCCCTTAACTAGAAAGGCTTCACTCAAATGGTCATATCTTCATCATCCTTACTCAGAGTTTAGCAAACTCAAAGGCATTGGAAAGAAGGCTTAGAGATCTTCGATTTGATAGCTCATGGGCCACCTAACTCTTTATGTGCATAAAGTTATGGTCGTTTGAAGTTTACCAAAGAATAATCTCATAGAGGAATTCAATTGGAAGGAAAATTTCCAACTCAATTTTATGCTATGAAGTTTTAGCAACATTAATATCTAAGAAAATTTTGAATCACTCGGAAAAAAACTAATTCACCATAAAGAATGACTCGAGTCTAACATAGAAATTTGGGATGCTACAATATATCCCCCTTTGGGATCATTCGTCCTCGAATGATGGCTGGACTGAGAATGGAAAAGGGGTTACTTTTACTATAATCAAGCCTATCTCAAAATCACCAAGTTAAGGTGATTATTCTTGATCTAGATCACAATATTCGGGTTCTATATTTCTGTAGGAAATTTCATCCCAAGAGCACTACATTCAAGCGTAGAACCTTAACCACTCCATAGAATCCTACTAACCACTTCTTACAAGAATTACTCATCCTCTCATCTTCTTTATCGACAGAACATTCATGCATTAATTATTACTAGGAATCAGACTTATTACTCATCATAAAACCTTATCTCCTTCTCCCTCCGCATTCATCACCTTAGATGGAATAAACACACCATTAGTATCACAATAAGAAACAATAATCATCTTCTCTATCATCACACCACTACTATCAACCCCATCCTCAAAACTAAAAGGGTATTTGAAGGAGATTTAGGGTGAAAGATCATAAGCACAATTCATTCGAGATATATGATATAAGAATATGCACGACATAACATTATGTTGCTAGCCATTGAGAGTAAGTCATGAATTTCCAATATTGAACATACTATGAGACATGAATGCTTATATGCATATGTTCATATCATGAGGGTGATATCCATAACTTCATGGATTAAGCTTGAGGTTAATGGGCTAAAGTCTTTGCCCCTCATTATGGAAACTGAGCTTAGTTGTGAATCTCTTTGAAGTGTATGAGCATAGGTCATAGAAACCATTCTGATATAAGAAACATCATCATGATGTTGACTAAACTCTGAGGAATACACTAGAGTATGAATGGATTGATGTACTTCCTTAACTCTTTCTGAAGACATAACTATCTCATTCTCAACATTTCACTTGATTCCTCATCTTATCATCTCCCCCTTAGGTCTAGCACTGATGCTTGAAAGTTATAGATCTATTCCATCATCTCTAAACTGGTCCACAATCACCTTACTCTAATACTCCAGAAAAAACTTATCTCATGGCTACTAAACTCTCCATAAACAGGTACTAAGACTCCTTCTAAGATGTTTCTCTTAACCTCTTATCATTGGCTTATAAGGCCACCTCATCTAACTCTTAGAGAAAAAACATTGCTTACATCATCCTATTCCACATTGACAACTCAATTATATTTTCTGGGCACACATGAAATATCATAACTTAATTGGATTATCGTCTGATTACATACCATCTCGGTACATCGATTAATGCTCTTGTTATTCTTGTGACTTAGCCACACTTCACTGCCCTTATCTAAAGGTTAGGGTCACTCAGTTGTACCATTCATATTTATTGTAGCTAACGTCTCAATTCCTCACCTATTCTATGTCAAGTCTACCAGATCAAATCTCAAGAGTAACATCATTACCCTCATGTTTCCATTCTTTTGATCACAACACTCATCTCAAATTCAAGCTTCATGTTTATTACGAATCCTAGATATCAATTTTACTACGCACTTACTATACTAACTAACAACTAATAGATACATATTAAGAAACACTCGTCCACTAAGACCTCATGACAGGTAGTCAATCCCTACCTCGCAGCCTCCATACTCACAAATTACCATCACATTCCACTTCACAACTTAAGTCCTATTTACTAATTCATCACACATTATTGCCTAATTAATTCTATAACACATTCAATATTATGGGCTCTCCCCTAAAATCTTAAGCCATGCTTAGATCTAACACCTAATGAATACTTCTGCTATTCTATTTCAACACCTACACTTGGTCGATACAAACACAATGGAACCTCATCATATGGTCCTTTCTAGTGAAAGCATAGTCTAACTCATCCTAACTTGCAACTTTTACTCTGCTTCATGTCATGAGATCTGCACAAGTCATCATTTCTTAGTCTATACCCATAAGGGGAAAACTCCTCATTAATAATTGACTAGGTGCAGGACTATAATAACATAACTTACCTAATCACTATCTCCCTTTTTTGGATAACTTAACATCTGCATACCTTCCTCTAACTTTGGGGACTTTCACTACTACTACTCATAATTTCGTAACTAATACTACCTTTCCGGGTGAAAATAATACCTAAGCTCTAAACATACTTCCTCATAAGTATCTCAGCTAAAACAAGGCTTAGAGAAGAGAGTACAACTCGCTTTTAACTCAGACATACGATTCACATTAATATGAGTGCATCCTTTCGAATCTTAACTATTAAACTCACTCATAGGCTTCTCTCAAGCCCATATTCAATCGCATGAATCCTCAAGACTTTTGTTGAGAGAAACTCATCGATAAAGAACTAACTTTTCTTTTAAACCACCTCGAGTAAGAGAGGTAGTCGAATGAATCTAAGAAACACACGAGTTTGAATAAGCTCCTTATGACACAGTTCTACTGCACGATTTAGAGTACGTAAGAATGGAAACTTTTCTTAAATGTATGTAGTCCCTCATTTATAGAAGTGGGGACCTCACAACTATAAACAAGATCCTATCGACACAACTTCATAGACACCTTAGGACACTTGAACTCTGTGCTCTGATACCAAGTTTGTCATAACCCGAGCTTACATCCTGGATGTGGCCGGTACTCGAGAACCATTGCTAGTCCCCAAGAAAACCCTCATCCTGGATTACTACAAGCGGAAGACTAACTCAATCATAGATAAGCTTAAAACTAAACTAATTTAATTGAAATTAAATACTCAACCTTTTAGAAAGTCTGTACAATACTCAAAAGAAAGTAAATAGAGAAAACTCCTCAACTATGTCTATCTATGAAGCCTCTACTATTACAGAAGGATACTAGGACAAAACCTAGGACATCTCAAAACTACTAAATTTAAGGTAAAGGTGAAGTCCTCCGGAATATAAAAAGGCACACGAAAGCTGACTGGAGTATCACTTGACCATAACAAAACGCCTGTTGATGATCCTGAATACCTGTATCTGCATCATGAAATGATTCATGCCAAATGTTGTCAATACATGAAATGTACGAGCATGTAAGAGGAACTCTGCAACATAAGTATAAGCTTGAACTTATAATAAGAAAGAAATGCACACCTCGTTTCAACTCAATATGACTCAAGAAATACTCAACTCAAACTCTAAGAATGTTGAACTCAACTCAAGAATACTCAATTCAAGAAGAAAGAAACAATAAAATATGCTATATACATGAAACTTTTAAAACAATAGATATTAACTCAAATGTATATGAAAATACAATAATAAGCTCATTACTCTTATTTGGGAGATTCTCTAACAAATAATCGTCAGCAACATGATGATACAACGTCTCACCCACGCTGCCAAAACTGCCCAATACCTTGCCGCAGTATTGGACATCCTCAATTAAGTGGATCCACTAAGTAATGCTTTATAAGCTATAAGGAATAATCTAAAAAATATGACCCTTTACTCATGTTGGCAGACATGGTTTATGAGTATTTTAAGTTGTCTGAACTCATCCCCATATCGGTGCTCAATACTACTCATAATAATATATACTCATATTTTTAAAAACATAAGTCTTCCTCAATTTGAGATAATTACTCAAACAATCCTCTTAAAGGATGTGATAATCAATGTTCCTCATAAACTCATGTAGAAATCGGTGTTTCTCTCGTTTTAAATGTAAAAGCGTTACATGCTTGGGAATACTTAGTTCCCTTATACTCATTTTAAAATATGAAATTGAACTCTCCTTATCCTCATTTACTCAAGTCATAATAGAAATTTAAAATAATTGTAAAAGACTTCTCAAAATATGGTTCATGCCTAATTATGGATGTGAACGGCTTAATTTAAGGTTTTCAATAACGATAAATAGAACTCTATACTCAGAATTCAACAACTCCAGAACTCAAGGACTTAATAATACTACTCATCTCGAGAGTGCTCGACTAATAGGGTTCATATGGAATTATGGGGATGAAAACCTCAACTCAATAATAATGTAGACTCATGAATACACTCTTCTAATTTTCATACTCACATACTCGAGTCTTGAAATATATTATATGTAATTGTAGAAGACTCCTCGAAAAAACTCAAAGGGACTTTCTCAAACTTTACTCATAACTCTACCACAAATTTGAATTACGAATTCAAGGATCATGATTATGATAGATAGGATTTATTGATGATTAGATGTAGTTTGAATAGTTAAAATAAAGAAGAGGGTGAAGATGTGTTTTAAAATAACTCAGACAGAACGAACGACGGAAGAGGGATAGAGGCAGGCGACCCTAGTGCAGGGTGCCAACCCCTAAACTAAAGCACCCTATTTTTGGCGAACTGCAGGGGCGGGGCGCCAACCCCGTGTGCGCCTTAGTGGCGCGTCGCCCCAGGTAGTTTCCAGAAAACCCAACAAACTTTCTTCTCAATTTTCCATCCCTACCTCATCTAGATTCAAATGATTTCCTCCAAAATTATCTTAGATTAATTTAATAAACACACTTAGATGGAAAAAAAAAACCACTCAAAACATACCAAAACAATCACTCATTTGCAAGACGCTCTCCTCAAGAACTCAATAAGACTCCATTGACAAAGATGAAGCCAAAAACTCAAGAACTCAAATCATTAAACTTCAAGAACGAAATTAGGGATAAAATTACATGATTGGAATGTGGGTGAACGAACCCAACACTATGAGAACTTACATACCTCGAAAGATTTAAATTCTTGACGAAAATCCTCAAACCTCGCAAGAATCATGAACACACTTCTTTTCTCCTCTTGAACTCCTCTCAAAAACCCTAAGCATGTTTAGGAATGACTAAAACTGATTCTAATCACTTTTGAACCCTAAACAATTTAGAAAAATGAGCTGGGCTAGTGGGGGTAAGGAAAAGACAAAGATACCCCTTCTTAAAATAGATGGATTTACTTAACTAGACAGGCAACACTCAAACAAGCATATCTCCTTAATTCAAATTTGGAATTTAGCAAACTCAGCGGCATTGGAAAGAGGACTCAGAGATCTTCAATCTGATAGCTCATGGGCCACCTAACTCTTAATGTGTTGAACGTTATGGTTGTTTGAATTTGACCAAAGAATAATCTTGTAACACATCTCTATTTGAAAGAACTAGAAAGAGCTAGAATTACAAAGAGTCATTTTTGGAAAGTACGAAAATTGGGAAAATTGGTTAAGTTATGTTAAGTTTGAGTTTTGGGTCAACTTCAAACGATCATAACTCCTAGCTCAAGATGAGTTAGTTGTGCTACCAGATACCGTAGGAAAGATCTTTGAATTATCTTTCTAACGCTCTCTAGATAAGAAAAGTCAAAGCTGGATTTTAGAAGGGTATTTTGGTCTTTTCCATACCCAATTAATAAGTTTCATTTTTGGTAATTAAGATGTGGTCTAAACTGATTTGGTTCAATTTACGTTTAATTAAAAAGAGTTAGGGTTTTGAGAGAAGAGAAAAGAAAAGGAAGAAAGAGGAGAAAAGACAAAGAATCGTCAAGTTCTTGAAGCTAAGATCGTGGATTACATTAAGGGGTGATCCCCACAAGGTATGGAAGATCGCATAGCGTTGGGTTAGTTCACCCACACTCCAATCATGATTCAATTCAGTGTAATTGTGTTCTTGAAAGAAAAGATTATAAGTTCTTGAGGAAATTTGTTTAAATTCTTGTGTGTCGTTGTTGTTGGAGTTGTTGAGAAGTTTCTTGAGTTTAATTCATGAGATTAGATCTTGTTTTGAGTAGATTCTTACGTATCTTGGTTATATAGTTGAATCTAAGTGTTTGGGAAAGGAACCAATTGAACCTAGAGGGTCTAGAGTTGAAAAACGAGCAAGAAAATTCATCAAAATACTAGGGAGGAGGATTGAGTGCCGCACCACTCAGAGTTCCCCAAAGGGACCTCTGAAGTTTAGGCTGGGGTGTCGCGCCTGCAAGTTTTCCCCAACCCATCTTTTGAAGTTTTCCCTCTGGCACCCCGTGCCACTCAGAGCACCAAGGACGCCAGGTCTTCCACCTTTTCCCACTTCTTTCCATTTGAGTTCCCTAGAAACGTACCTATTTTTTCTAGTTGATATCTACACTCTAAGGTACGTCTAAACATCAAGAAATCATCCATAAACATTAGATCATGAGACTTGAATCCATAATTCAATTCAATGAAAGTTAAGAGTCAAGTCAAGAGAAGTTCATAGAGTCTTCCAAAAGTCTTTTACAAATGTTTTAACTTTGTTTTAAGGATTGAGTTTTGAGTTGAGTAAAGAGTAAGAGTAAAGTTCATTTCTTCAAAATATTATATGGGAACTAAGTATTACCAAGAGTTGAAATGTTTTCACATTTAAACTACAATGGAAAGACCGATTTCCAAGAGAGCTTTTGAGCTAGTTTTGAGTAATTATCTCAAACTACCGAAAGAGTTTTTGTTTTTAAAACATATGAGCTGAGTATATTTTGGGAGTAGTATTCAACACCGATATGGGGAAAAGTTCATAATAACTCAAGTTTCCATAAACCATGAACCCATCGTGGGTAAGAAAAGGTCATACTTTTTAGATGATTCCTTAGTTCTTTTTAGCATAGACTAGTGGATCCACTTAGTTGAGGCATTCTATATCACGGCAAGGTATAGGACAGTTCTGATAGCGTGAGCGAGACCTTGTATCATTACTTTAGCTCCGAATATGGCTGCGGATATGAGGAGCACGATGAGTCTATTTATTGCTGGGTTGTCCCTTCTGTCAAGCAAAAAGGGTATGACATCTATGTTAATATGGGACATGGATATAGCAAGGTTGATTGTTTATGTGCAGCAGGTTGAGTAAGAGAAGCTGAGGGATAGGGAAGAGCTTAGAAATAAGAAAGCTAAGACAGGGAATGAGTTCGAGAAGCAAATGAGTAATGTGAACTGTTCTTTCTTTAAACAAAAGCAAAAGGGACCTGCTCCATCATCTGCTAGTGCAGTTGCACCCATAAGAAAAGGTGAGTACAATAGTTAAAAATCACAGCATTTCAGAGCTAGACCTGCACAGTCTCAAGGTAGTGTAGCACAAGAAGGTAACTGGTCTCCTGCATTTGGTAAGTATGGTAGGAACCACTCGGGTAAGTTTCGTGATGGCTCCACTGGTTGTTTCAAGTGTGGTCAAGAGGGTCACTTCATGAAATAGTGCCCTAAGAACTGACAAGGTAATAGGAATCAGGGCAATAGAGCCAAATATTCATCAGTTGCTCCACCAGACAGAGCTGCATCTAGAGGAGCTACTTCAGGGTTAGGCAGAGGAGAAAACTGCCTATATGTTATCACGAGTCGTCAAGAGTAAGAGAATTCTCCAAATGTTGTCACTGGTATGATTAAAGGCTTTACTCTTAATGTATATGCTTTGCTAGACCCAGGAGCGAGTTTAACTTTTGTTACTCCTTATGTTGCAATCAAATTTGATGTTCCTCCTGAGAAACTTTGTAAGCCCTTTTGTGTTTCTAAACCTGTTGGGGTGTCTATTCTAGCTGAGTGAGTCTATCGTGATTGTACCATTTCCGTTAATCACAAGAGTACCATGGCTGATTTAGTTGAGTTAGACATGGTTAATTTTGATGTCATTATGGGTATGGACTGACTTCATGCTTGTTATACCTCCATTGATTGTAAAAATCGAGTTGTCAAGTTCCAGTTTCCTAATGAGCCAGTTATAGAGTGGAGTAGTAGTTCAACAATGCCTAAGGGTCATTTCATTTCATACCTTAAGGCAAGAAAGTTAGTTTCCAAGGGTTGTGTCTATCACTTAGTTCGAGTTAATAACTCTAGTGTTGAGACACCTCCTATTGAGTCAGTTCCAGTTGTGAGTGAGTTTCCCGAAGTCTTTTCTGATGATCTACTCGGAGTCCCTCTTAAGAGAGAGATAGACTTTGATATAGATATTCTTCCAATACTGGTCCAATTTCTATTCCGCCATATAGAATGGCTCCAGCAGAGTTGAAAGAGCTGAAAGAATAGTTGAAAGATCTCGTTGATAAAGGCTTTAATCGACTAAGTGTCTCACCATGGGGAGCTTCGGTCTTATTTGTGAGGAAGAAAGATGGGTCCTTTAGAATGTGTATAGATTACCACCATTTAAATAAGGTTACCATCAAGAATAAGTATCCTCTTTCAAGAATTGATCATCTTTTCGATCAGCTTCAGGGTGCCACCTATTTCTCTAAGACAGACCTTAGATCAGGCTACCATCAGTTGAGGGTAAGGGAATGTGACATTCCAAAGACAACATTCAGGACCCGTTATGGTCATTATAAGTTCCTAGTTATGTCTTTTGGTTTGACCAATGCGCCTACAACCTTCATGGACCTTATGAATAGAGTATTCAAGCCTTACGTAGATATGTTTAATATTGGTTTCATTGATGACAAACTAATTTATTCGAGGAATGAGGAATATCATGCTAGCTATCTTAGAATAGTTCTCCAAACTCTAAAGGATAGGGAGTTGTATGCTAAGTTCTCGAAATGTGAGTTTTGTCTAGAGTCTGTGGCATTCTTAGGCCACATTATTTTCGATGATTGAATTAGAGTTTATACCCAAAAAATAGAGGCAGTGCAGAATTGGCCTAGACCCATATCTCCAACTGATATTAGAAGTTTCTTGGGTTTGTCTGGATATTATAGAAGGTTCGTAGAGGGGTTCTTATATATTCCATCCCCTTTGACCAAGCTGACTCAGAAAATAGTGAAGTTTCAATGGTCTGAGAATTGTGAGAAAAGCTTTCAGGAATTGAAAAAGAGGTTGACTACTACCCCGGTATTGACCTTATCAGAAGGTACGCAAGGCTTTGTTGTATATTGTGATGCGTCTAGAGTTGGTTTGGGTTGTGTGCTAAGGAAGAATGGCAAAGTCATAGCTTATGCCTCCAGACAGCTGAAAGTTCACGAGAATAATTATCCAACCCATGACCTAGAATTGGCTGTCGTAGTATTTGCTTTGAAAATATGGCGTTATTATCTTTATGGTGTTCATGTGGATATGTTCACCGATTACAAGAGTCTTCAGTATGTGTTTAGAGCATAATCTGAGACAACGTAGGTGGTTAGAGTTACTCAAAGATTATGACATGAGTATTCTTTATCACCCAGGAAAGGCTAATGTGGTTGTTGATGCCTTAAGTTTATTATATATGGGTAGTACTGCCTATTTTGAGGAAGATAAGAAAGAGTTAGCAAAATATGTGCACAGACTTGCACGATTATGAGTTGTACTAATGGATTCCACAAAAGAAAGAGTGGTGGTGATGAATGGGGCTGAATCATCATTAGTGTCAGAATTAAAAGAGAAGCAAGACCAAGATCCTATTTTTCTTGAATTGAATGCAAATGTTCATAAGCAAAAAATATTAGCTTTTGAATAAGGGGAAGATGGAGTATTGAGGTATCAAGGCAGATTATGTGTACTAAGGGTGGATGAACTCCAAGAGAGAATCATAGAAGAAGTTCATAGCTCCAGATATTCTATACATCCGGGTTCCACAAAGATGTATCGAGATTTGAGAGAAGTTTATTGGTGGAGTAGTATGAAGAAGAGCATTGCAGAGTTTGTTGCTAAGTGTTTGAATTGTCATCAAGTTAAAGTAGAGCACTAAAGGCCCGATGGTATGGCTTACAATATAAAACTTCCAGAATGGAAGTGGGAGATGATCAATATGGATTTCATCATAGGTTTACCACGGTCTCGCAGGCAGTATGATTCTATTTGGGTCATTGTTGATAGAATGACGAAATGAGCCCAATTTTTGCTCGTAGAGACTACCCATTCAGCAGAAGACTATGCTAAGTTGTAAATTCAACAGGTAGTAAGACTTCATGGGGTTTCGATATTGATTATTTCAGATAGAGGAGCGCAATTTACTGTATAGTTCTGGAAATCATTTCAGAAAGGCTTAGCTTCAAAGGTGAACTTAAATAATGCTTTTCATCCTCAGACCGATGGTCAAGCGGAGCACACTATTAAGACTTTAGAAGAGATGTTGATGTCCTGTGTGATTGATTTCAAGGGTAATTGAGATGATAACCTACCTCTCATCGAATTTGCTTACAATAATAGTTACCACTTTAGAATCCAGATGGCTCCGTATGAAGCTCTTTATGGGAGAAGGTGTAGATCTCCAATTGGATGGTTTGAGGTTGGTAAAGCTGGGTTGATAGGACAATACTAAGTTCATCAAGCTATGGATAAAATGAAAGTCATTCAAGGTAGGTAGAAAACAACGTAGAGTCGTCAGAAATCCTACACAGTTGTAAGGAGAACGGAGTTAGAGTTTGATGTAGATGATTGGGTATACTTGAAAGTTTCACCCATGAAGGTTGTTATGAGATTTGGTAAGAAGGGGAAGCTTAGTCCCCGGTATATTGGCCCTTACAAATTATCCAAAAGGGTTTGTAATGTAGCTTATGAGTTAGAGCTACCCCAATAGTTGGCAGCAGTTCATCCGGTATTTCATGTTTCCATGTTGAAGAAGTGCATGGGAGATCTTTCACTTCCCGTACCTACTGAAGATATTGGTATCAATGATAGTTTATCTTATGAGGATATCCCTGTTCATCTTCTAGACCGTCAGGTTCGCAAGTTGAGGACCAAGGAAATAGCATCAGTCAAAGTTCTTTGGAGAAACAAGTTTGTTGAGTTTTGGGTCAACTTCAAACGACCATAAGTCATAGCTCAGGATGATTTAGGTGTGTTACCAGATACCATAGGAATGATCTTTGAATTATATTTCCAATGCCACTGAATTTTCTCAATTCCGAGTTCGTATGAGGGAGATATGTCCATTTGAAGTTGGGCTGTTTAGATAAGAAAAGTCAAAACTGGATTTTAGAAGGGTATTTTGGTCTTTTCCATACCCAATTAATAAATTTCGTTTTTGATAATGAATATGTGGTCTAAACTGATTTGGTTCAGTTTACGTTTAATCAAAAAGAGGAGAAAAGAGGAGAATAGACAAGGAATCCTCAAGTTGTTGAAGCTAAGATCGTGAATTTTGTCAAGGGGTGATCCCTACGAGGTATATGAGATCACATATCATTGGGTTACTTCATCCACGCACCAATCATGATTCAATTCAGCATAATTGTATTCTTGAAAGAAAAGATTATGAGTTCTTAAGGAAATTTGTTTAAATTCTTGTGTGTTCTTGTTGTAGAGAAGTTTCTTGAGTTTGATTCATGAGATTAGGGGTTGTTTTGAGTAGACTCTTACATATTTTGGTTATGTAGTCGAATCTAAGTGTTTGAGAAAGAAACCAATTGAACCTACATAATTTAGAGTTGAAAAAAGAGCAAGAAAATTCTTCAAAAACTTAGGGAGGGGGCCCAGGCTCCGTGCCACTCAGAGTGCGCCAAAGGGACCTTTTAAGTTTGTTCTCTGGGGTGCCACGCTAGGAAGTGCTCCCTAATCCAACTTCTGAACTTTTCCCTCTGGCTCCCCGCGCCAGTCAGAGCTCCACGGATGTCATGTCTTCCACCTTTTCCCACTTCTTTCCGTTTGAGTTCTCCAGCAACGTAGATGAGTTTTCTAGTTGATTTCTACACTCTAAGGTAGGTCTAAACATCATGAAATCATCTATAAACATGAGATCATGAGCCTTGAATCCATAATTCAATTCAAGGAACTTTAAGTGTCAAGTCAAGAAAAGTTCATACTACTCTACCCTTACTTTACCCAGTCTTCCCTAGTTGATCACTCGGGGATGAGTGATGGGTAAATTGGTATCTATTGTAATGACCAGATTCCATCGTTAAGGAAAAGCCAATGGAGAAAGAATTGGGGTCAGAAATATTTTGGTAGTAACTTGGAATTTCCTAACCTAGTCCAGATTTGGACGAAATCGAAGTCAGTAAAGTCTAGAGAAATCTAGTAGCAACTGGTTTATTTAATTATGATTTTGATTACATGAATCGATATCTAATACGTTAAGGAACACGTACGACTTTACGGATATGAATTTGGGCGAGTAGAACTCTCGAAAATGATCTTAGCGTGAATGTGTGGTTTTTGAATGTCAAGGGTTGAAGGTGTTTTGTGAATTGCGGGATTGGAATTCAAATTCCAGCATTCTGTCTCTGTGCATGCCGCCGTAGCGGGATGGCTGCCGCTGTAGCGGGATGGGTCCCGCCATAGCTGGACAGACGCGACTTAAGTTAGAAATAAAACCCCAAAAATGTTTTATTCTGTACTTTTCGAATTTGAGAGCTAAGAAACGACCCCAAGGGTTTTATTGACAATTTTCTACCATTATTGAGGCTAAAGGTAAGGTTTTCACTCTCCAAATCTGATTTTCGATCCGTAGAATGAAAATTCATAGGTAAATATTGTGGGGGAAGTGTTTTGATCTGAAACGTATGGTGGTAAAAGAACTAAATTTGGTTTTAGGATCTTGGGTTTGGTCTAGGGTTATTAGGTTTGTTATAATTTGGATAATTAGACCTTTGATTGTTGATTCTTGCGTTAATTGTATATTCTTAGACCACGAATAAGCGAGAAGAATTCGGAAAGGAAGATTCAAGTGCCATAGGGGATTCAAGCTTGGATTCAAGGTAGGTTATGGTTGTAATTTCATGATTGTGTGATATAAGTTTGTTTTTGCTTTATTATAATATGTGTATGTATGCGAATGTTGCACTATTGATCACACTACTTGTGGATGAGGATAGATGAATGATGAATGTCATGAATCATGACTTGATTGTATGATTTTGAACATATACTTGTGATTGTGGTTGTGGTTTTTTGAATGGATCAGGTGTTGCGTTCTGACACACTAACTTGGATCAGTTGCCACGTTCTGGCATAAACATGGGATCGGTTGCCACGTTCTGGCATAAATATTGGTTCGGGTACCACATTCCGGTATGCTATTCCGATATCAATTATTTCAGATAGAGGAGCGTAATTTACTGCACTGTTCTGGAAATATTTTCAGAAAGGCTTAGGTTCAAAGGTGAACTTAAATAATGCTTTTCATCCTCAGACCGATGGTCAAGCGGAGCACCTTATCAAGACTTTAGAAGATATGTTGATGGCCTGTGTGATTGATTTCAACGGTAATTGGGATGATCACCTACCTCTCATCGAGTTTGCTTACAATAATAGTTACCACTTTAGCATCCAAATGGCTCCGTATGAAGCTCTTTATGGGAGAAGGTGTAGATCTCCAATTGGATGGTTTAAGGTTCGTGAAGCTGGGTTGATAGGACAAGACTTAGTTCATCAAGCTATGGATAAAGTGAAATTCATTCAAGGGAGGTCGAAAACAACGTAGAGTCGTTAGAAATCCTAAAGTGATGAAAGGAGAAGGGAGTTAGAGTTTGATGTAGATGATTGGGTATACTTGAAAGTTTCACCCATGAAGGGTGTTATGAGATTTGGTAAGAAGGTGAAGCTTAGTCCCTGGTATATTGTCCCTTACAAAATATCCAAAAAGGTTTGTAATGTAGCTTATGAGTTAGAGCTATCCTAATAGTTGGCAGTGGTTCATCCGGTATTTCATGTTTCCATGTTGAAGAAATGCATGAGAGATCCTTCACTTCTCATACCTACTGAAGATATTGGTATCAAGGATAGTTTGTCTTATGGAGAGATCCCTATTCAGATTCTAGCCCGTCAGGTTCGCAAGTTACCAAGCAAGTGGCATGAGTCAAAGTTCTTTGGAGAAACTAGTTTGGGTCAACTTCAAACGACCATAAATCCTAGCTCATGATCATTTAGGTGTGTAACCAGATACAGTAGGAATGATCTTTGAATTATATTTCTAACGCCACCGAGTTTGCTCAATTCCGAGTTCATATGAGGGATATATGTCCATTTGAAGTTGGGCTGTCTAGATAAGGAAAGTCAAAACCGGATTTTAGAAGGGTATTTTTGCCTTTTCCATACCCAATTAATAAATTTCATTTTTGGTAATTAATATGTGGTCTAAACTGATTTGGTTCAGTTTATGTTTAATAAAAAAGAGTTAGGGTTTTGAGAGAAAAGAAAAGAAGAGGAGAAAAGAGGAGAAGAGACAAGGAATCATCAAGTTGTTGAAGCTAAGATCGTGGATTTCGTCAAGGGGTGATCCCTACGAGGTATGTGAGATCACATAGCATTGGGTTAGTTCACCCACACTCCAATCACGATTCAATTCAGCGTAATTGTGTTCTTGAAAGAAAATATTATGAGTTCTTAAGGAAATTTGTTTAAATGCTTGTGGGTTCTTGTTGTTGCGAAGTTTCTTGAATTTGATTCATGAGATTAGGGGTTGTTTTGGGTAGTTTCTTGCATATTTTGGTTATGTAGTCAAATCTAAGTGTTTGAGAAAGAAACCAATTGAACCTACATAATTTAGAGTTGAAAAACAAGCAATAAAATTCGTCAAAAACCTGGGGAGGGGCCTGGTGTGCCGCGCCACTCAGAGTGCCCCAAAGGGACCTGTGAATTTTGTGCTCTGGGGTGCCACGCCAGGGTGTGCGCCCTAATCCAACTTCTGAATTTTGCCCTCTGGCGCCCCGCGCCACTCAGAGCTCCAGGGACGTCAGGTCTTCCACCTTTTCCCACTTCTTTTCGTTTGAGTTCTCCAGCAACGTACATGAGTTTTATAGTTGATTAGGTACGTCTAAACATCATGAAATCATCCATAAACATGAGATCATGAGCCTTGAATCCATAATTTAATTCAAGGAAAGTTAAGTGTCAAGTTAAGAAAAGTTCATACTACTCTACCCTTACTTTACCGAGTTTTCCCTAGTTGATCACTCGGGGACGAGTGATTGGTAAATTGGTATCTATTGTAATAACCTGATTCCATCGTTAGGGAAAACCAATGGAGAAAGAATTGGGGTCAGAAATATTTTGTTAGTAACTTAGAATTTCTTAACGTAGTCCAGATTTGGAGGAAATCGGAGTCAGTAAAGTCTAGAGAAATCTGGTAACAACTGGGTTATTTAATTATGAATTTGATTACATCACTAGATAGCTAATACGTTAAGGAACACGAACGACTTTACGGAATTGAATTCAGGCGAGTAGAACTCCCAAAATTAATTTTAGCGTGAACGGGTGATTTTTGAATGTCAAGGGTTAAAGGTGTGTTGTGAAATAGGGGCTTGGAATTCAAATTCCAGCATTCTGCCTCCATGCATACCGCCGTAGTGGGTTGGCTGCCGCTGTAGCGGGATGGGTCCTGCCGTAGCAGGATAGATGCGACTTAAGTCCGAAATAACACCCCAAAAATGTTTTATTCTGCACTTTTCGACTTTGAGAGCTAAGGAATGACCCCAAGGGTTTTCTTGATAGTTTTCTACCATTCTTGAGGCTAAAGGTAAGGTTTTCACTCTCCAAATCCATTTTTCGATCCGTAGAATGAAAATTCATAGGTAATTATTGTGGGGGAAGGGTTTTCATCTGAAACTAATGGTGGAAAAAGCCCTAAATTTGGTATTAGGATCTTGGGTTTGGTCTAGGGTTATTGGGTTTGTTATAATTTGGATAGTTAGACCTTTGATTGTTGATCCTTGCGTTAATTGTATATTCTTAGACCACGAACAAGCGAGAAGAATTTGGAAAGGAAGATTCAAGTGCCATAGGAGATTAAAGCTTGGATTCGAGATAGGTGATGGTTGTAATTTCATGATTGTGTGATATAAGTTTGGTCTTGCTTTATTATAATATGTGTATGTATACGAATGTTGCACTATTGATCACACTACTTGGGATGATGATATATGAATGATTAATGTCATGACTCATGACTTGATTGTATGATTTTGAGCATATACTTGTGATTGTGATTGTGGTTTGTTGAATGGATCAGGTGTTGCGTTCTGACACACTAACTTAGATCGGTTGCCACGTTCTGACATAAACATGGGATCGATTGCCACGTTCCGACTTAAACATTAGATCGGGTACCACATTCATGTATGCTAACAGTTTGGGTGTGGGTTCCATGAGAGGATCATTGATTTGACATAACTGTATATCTTGATAAATGTGAAATTGTTTGTTGTTCGTAAATGATATTGATATTGTGTATATTCGGTGTATGCATGTTATTATATTGTTGTAATGACTTATGTATGTTGCACTTAGTGGGATAGCCGCGTGATCCTAACAGTAAACGGTGGTTATGTACTGATACTTTACTTGCTTGTTCTTTGTTGATTACAGGGCATCTTTAGGCGGCTATTGATAGACCTCAGCTAGGTGACTATTGAGCGTGACCAAATTCATGGGTGAGCCAGTTCTTTCTGGCTGCCATGGATCTTTCTTGTTTAAGTTCACTCTTTTCGAACTGTGACTTTTGTTTAATGTGTTATTTAGTTTCGGGGTTGTACCCCTTGTTCTTAGACTTATCGTTAGTAGAGTTTTGGTACAATGACTTTCAGTTTATAGGGGTTGTTCTTCCGCATTAGTTTGGTTAGTTGTTGGTTAAAACCTTGAGTTTATGGGGACTCCATTTTTATAGTCATTTAAACCTGCTTCCATATCTTTAAATGTGTTAGTTTACATAAAATTTGTTTTTTTTGGGTTGTAGTAATGGTTCTCCCACCGGAGGATTTGTGTGGGTGTCAATCATGACGGTCTGGGTCGTGAGACTCCTATAGGTTGGTTTGAAGTTGGTAAGGTTGCCTTGATTGTGCCCAAGTTGGTACATGAGGCTATGGGGTAAGTTCAGCTTATTAGAGAAAGTTTGAAATCTGGTCTACGTCGAAAAAAGTCCTTTGCCAACGTTAGAAGGAGATACTTTGAGTTTGTGGATTGAGTCTACTTGAAAATCTCACCCATGAAGGGTGTGATGAGGTTTGGAAAGAAAGGGAATCTTAGTCCTAGTTATGTGGGCCCACATCAGATTTTGAGGCGTATTAGAAAAGTTTGTTATGAACTTGAATTTCCTAATGATTTAGCATCTGTACATCCATTTTTCCATGTCTCATTGTTGAAGAAATGTGTTGGAGATCCGACAACCGTTTTCCCTTGGAAGGTTTGGGAGTTAAAGAAAATCTTTCTTATGAAGAGGTTCAAGTTGATATTTTAGACCGACAAGTTAAGAAGTTGAGAAATAAGGAAGTTTCATCTATGAAAGTTTTATGGGGGAATAAAGGTGTTGAGGGTGCTACTTGGGAGGCCTAGGCCAATATGATATCCTGTTATCTCCACCTTTTTCCCTCCGATCCTACTATAGCTTGAGGTATTTAGTTCCTCATGGTTCATCATTATGTCTTAGTCATTCTCATTTTTAATCATGTAGCCATGCTCATGAAAGTTTGATTTTTGAGAAAATGAGTTATTTTGATTGATTCTCCATGGTTATGTGCATTTGAGTACGAGTTGCATATACGCCATATGAAAAATATTTTGGATATGCTTTGGCTTGAAGTCGATTTTCCTCCTCGAATATGTGCATTTACGTGATTGCATTAATGTTGGACTGTTAGATCTTCTTGGTACCCTCCTTATGATGTCTTGAGTTCTATTCAAGGACGAATGTTCCCAAGGAGGAGTTATTGTAACACATTGGGTTTGGAAAGAGCGGAAAATGCAGTTTTGGGCTGGTGTCTGTGTGTATGGGTCCCATCTACGGACCGTAGAAGCTTCTACGGGCAGTGGATTGCAGCCCTAGGAAATTGGAAAATACTATTTTTCTAAACAAGTCCTAGTAACCTTTTTACGGTTCACTAGGATAGCCCGTCATTCCATGTACAAGTCGTAGATAGGTCTCGTAGGTGACCCAAGACTTAGTGAAATGTGAAAGCTTAAAATATGTTTCTACGGTTGGCATGTACGGTCCGTAAGAAAAACTAACAAGGCCTATATAGGATCCATCAAAAAGTTGGCCAAATTAACAATTTGTGATCATCATCTACGGTCGAGAAAGGACCTACGGACCGTAGGTCCAAACCGTAAATAGGGGTAGACAATTATTTTAAGGGCTTTTAAGTCTTTTCCCTAAACGATTAATGCCTAAACTATATCGTTTTTCCTTCTACCCTAGGCCCTATATAATGTTTTAAACCCTAAAGTAACCACTTTCAACTCATTCTCTGAAATTCTCTAAAACTAACCAAAGTCATCCTTCGAAATTTTCTTAACTGTAAGGAGGAAGAAGAGGTAGGGTTCAACTACAAGTCACCAATCCTCCAGTGTTTGTTGGCTTTTAAAAGCAAGGTATGATAGTATTCACCTATGGTGTCATTGCCTCCATAGGGTTCCTGAATTCTCCAATTCTAAGTTAGATTCTCTAATGGAAATTACGATTTCAAACTTCATAGGTTGTTTTCAATTATGATAAAACTTATTGTTTTCTTTCTTTTTATGCATGAATCGATGTAAATATATGTTTTCAAGTTAAATTCATATTATCTCATGCATGATCCATGATTTCTAGAATGATCGTATGATGAAGCTTATGAACTATGAAAGATGAATTTATGAAGATATGTATGTTTCTTTATGAAATTATATAAATGATTTAAGGTTTTCTTTAAGAGTAAAGCATCAAGGTTAGAGTTATTGTTGTGAAAGGATTTCTCACATACTACACAAAACATGATTGTGAAAGGGTTTTCTCATCACCAAAAAGATTCATAAGGTTGAAAGGTTTTCTCACCTAAGTTGAATCAAGAGATTAAAGAGCTATTTTAAATGCACTCTAACTTTGATTGGCTGCTTAATTGTTCCTTTCCATGGATAGTAAAATGAATATGATTGATGACTATTCCGTGGGATTTATGCTTAGAATCGAGTGGACTAGCGGAGATTACCGATGTCCTATAACTATGTGCAACCATAGTTTTGTCTTAGATAGACACTAGCTAGTGGATTCACTTTTGCTCAAGTTTATGGTTCTTACCGTGGAAAGTCGGGATATCTCTTTTTGGTGTGGGATAGACATCAAATTCCATTCCATGTTATAGGTCACATGGTTTATGTCGATTAAAGGTAAATTTCCTACATTAATGAACTAAGGTTACTTTCTACAGTATCTCACAAGTATTTTTATAAGATGTTAGCTTGCATTGACCATCATTATGACTTATGTTTTCTAACATGTTATTTTATGATTTAGCCTTATCATTGCATGTCATATAATGTCCTTTTAGCATTATTTCATAATTCTTATGCATTGCTATCAAACTTGGTACATTCCATGTACTAATGCATACTTGTGCCTACATTGTTTCACTAATGTAGAGTCTGATGCTCCTATCCCCCATACTTGTGGTTAGTTGACCCTTTTGATCTTTTGAAGATTGGTGAGTCCTCATGATCCGAGGGCCAATATTCTTTTATTGCATTCATGTAATTTCCATTTTCAGACGTTGTATCTGATGAATTGGTTACGTCCCAATCACTTTTCTTACGATATAATAGTTGGCTTTGAGACTATTGTCTAGACTTCCGCTTTTATCAAACTCTTTTATATTAAATTATGTATTTTGAATTCTTTACTTCTATTATCTTGTATGATGTATGCTAAGTAGCTTGTATAGGGCCTTTCAAGATTCAATACACCATATTATGCCTACGGTCTACTTTGGGTTGTGATATCATATTTATTAAACTGAATTTTCATGTCATATTATATATTATATGTTTGCTATAATAATATTTTTTCTGTGATGATTAAAAATATACACACAAATGTTGTTTTAATAATGTGTATTTATACTAGCATTTTGTGCCTTTGAAATCTTACTTGTTGAGCAAGCCATGAGAATACAAATTGTCTAATTACACAAGATAATTCCAACATAACAAATTTCAACATAACTTATCCCAAGATAATTTAATATATCTTCTAATTCGTAGTCATCAAATATTTTTTCCCATATGATTCTTCTTAATTCAATTATCTCTATACCGTTAAGTATATATAAGATTAAAGTTTCATAGTTTTTTATCGTCTCGTCATGCATATATGTAGTCATGTTCGTT
>JAJOOH010012826.1:0-50421 GCA_029582605.1 Solanum gracilifrons
CCCACCACCTCCACCTCCACCTCCACCGCCTGTGGGTGAGAGAAGATCTATATTTTGATCAAGTGAATGATAACCTGACATTCTCATCTCCTTTCCCTCACCACCAGCTAATTCCATTATTATTACTTAATTAATAACCCTAATTAAGATTTGAGAAACCCTAACCCTATCTTTTACACATGAACTTGAATAATGTTATGTGGGGTGATAAAGAGAGAAAGAGAAAAAAGAAAAAGGGTGAAATTGAAGAAATGAAGGGAGGATGGGGCCCTAGAAGAAGAACTACCTTAGAAGAAGCAAAACCACTACGTTAGATTAAGAAAGAGTGGAATTTTTAAGGAAAAAAAAGTGGTGTGTTGGGGAGGAAGAAACATGGAATGTAAGAAACAAGAGACAACATGGTTGCTTGAAACGGAGCTAAAGAAGAAAGAGAGAGAGAGAGAGTTAGTGCGGAACAGCAAAGAGATTATGGAGTGTTAAGAAACAATAGGACTGAGCATAAGAAAACAACCGACAATGTCATGTTCAGTCCTCTCCCACGCCCTGCCAACATTGGCCCCATTCCCACCACCCGACTTATTCATTATTGCCCTACCACCACCCCTTACCCCCTTTATCTCCATGGGGGGTAGAATGAACAACTTTATTTTCATAATTAATCCTTTTTGTTTTAAAATATATATATAATTATGTACTCTTGTATTTCTTTCAAACTAGCTAGTTTGAAAAAAATGAGATTTGAGCCTCAATCGATCTCAACCCAACATTCGGGATCCGAACCTGAGATCTAATCTTACTTGAGATCCAACTTTGATTAGGACTCAAGACTCGACCCTTGCTTCGAGATCTCAAGACTTGATTTTGAATTGAGATTCAAAATTTGGGATTTTGAGTCCTAGTTATGACCCAAGATTTGATCTTTACATGAAATCTGACCCTGACCAGGAGTCTAGACTCAACCTTGTTCCGCCCCTGACTCGAGATTTGAGACTTGACCATGATTTGAGATTCGAGACTCAGGATTCAACCCTCGACTCTGACTTGGGACTCAATACCCGACCGTAATTCGGGACATGAGATTCTACCCTTGACTTTGTTGTGAGTCTTGAATCCTAAACCGATCTCGACCTGAGGTCCAATGGTCGAGATCCAACCTTAACCAGCAACCCAACTTTCAACTTTAACTCAAGACTTGAGCTCCAAACCATATGAAAGTCAAAGTAAATATTAAAAATATAGTACTAGACTTGGGCCAAATTTGAATACCACTTCAAATGAATGTTGGATTTGGCTAAAATTAGCTTAATATAAAATTATCTCGTATTCCACCGATAAATTAAAATTTTGGACAAATTAAACAAGTCATCACTTCTTAGGTCATATTTGTCATCCCTAGTCTAGTCTTCTAAAGATTCACTATATCTTATAACACTTGATTTAATTTTACACATACTCACTTGTGATTGGTAATTCAAATTGGTAGGTAGAAAATTTTAGCCTAGGTGTAAAACGGTTTGTATGATAAGTTATTTGGTTGTAATTTGTAAGTTGTAATGTTTTGGGGAGTTGGTGAATCTTTTAGTTTACCGTGTTACATACACATAGAGTCGAAAATGACGCAAAAATAGTGCGATTCTGCAATCTGATTTGACTCTGCTCAGCTTTTATTATATATTCACGTTCTTCTACCGAATGAATTGATGCAAATTATGAGTGGTAATTGTATTTTATTCTATGTCACCTTCTACCTGCAAAACCCTGCAAACTCCATGCTTTCTCCCAAGCAACCCTTTCTCTCGTTTCAATTTATTTGTCACAATTCAAGTTTCAACGAGAAAGATTTGCTCGAATGGTAAATGTTCCTCATTTTAAAATGGCATAATACATAAATCTGTATCGTTTCATATTTATGCATTTCAATTTTGGGTGTACACAAGTAGACACTTAAATTTATATAAAATTGAACAAGTAGACACATGAGTCCTATGTGATATAATACACGTAGGACGCCACCATGATGCAAATTACTATGTAAGATTTTCATGTAAGACGTGTGTGTCTATTTGTTCAATTTTAAACAAAAATATGTATTTACCTTTTAAATCTAAGATTATGAGTTCGACTCATCAAGAAAGCAAAAAGATGAGAGCTAGCTATGAGTCTTAGTTTTGGACATAGAATTTTTATGTTTTACCAAAGAATAAAATAGACATATTTGTCCTTTGGGATAACTCAGTTGGTTTGGAGGGTGATCATTCATGTGATCCCTCCTCAATGCCTTGTGAATAGTGTATGTTGCATAGAATTTGGTTAGTGCGGTTTACATCTCATGTGTAGTTTGAAGACTATTACACAACAAAAGTACTAGCTATAAGTCATAATAATTGAAGAATCTTGATTGTTTTATTGATTAACTATCTAAATTTACACCTTATTTATGGAGGTTTGATTCACCCACCTTGTAATTTCCTCTTTTTATTTTTCCTTTTACTACCTCAATCTTTTCTAAAAAAATTCATAATAAATAATAACTCAAAATATTTAATAGACTTGTGTTAAGATTGGGATAAAAGTAATTGTTGTTAAACGCTATAATCACTTCAATTACTTATGTTAAGATTGGGATAAAAGCAATTGTTGTTAAACGCTATAATCACTTCAATTATGATTAAAAACTTATATTTTAATACATGAAATTAAGAGTGAAATAATTTTAAAAATCAATTAATATTCTTAAATGACATATAAAAAAAAAAATATGTTAGTACAAAACTACATCTGGGGGAGGTCTCTTCTTATGTCTAATTTCTGTTATTTGCTTTGGTACTTGCTTTATCTTTTTACAGATTAATCAACATTCAAGGCATTTGCGTTACCAGTAATATTGCAGGGGCTCGACAATTGAGACAACATAATTGCGTCACCTTAATTTATTGTCACTTAAAAATAAATAAAAAATAAAAATGACTAGGCATTCATATTATTTATCTCATTTAAAATTAATTGCTAAATACAATGCATATACATCTTTTCCTTGCAATGATTGAATGTTTTTATCCCATTACTAAGATTTAATATACATCATTTATTTTAAAATTGAATAAGTAAAGATAGATGTTCTAGGTGATAATTTGCTTGAGAGTCTTACATGATAATTTATTTATATTATATCATGTGTAACACGTGTATTTACTTGTTTAAGTATAAATTTAAGTTTTTATTTGTAGACATTCAAAGTTGAGAGACATAACCAAATTAAAGAATATATTTATGTATTATGTATTTAATGTATCCATTCGTTGTATATTAGTAGTTCTTGTGTTTTTCTTTTTGTGCCCTTATTTTAAAGAAATATGACTGAACAAAAATTATATTAAATTATTATTTTTTATATTTGAAAATTCATAATATCAACCAATAATTATTTGTTCAAGTTTATATTAATTTTTTACTATGTAGTTAATATATTGATTGCTTCCGTAAAAACTTGATATTAAAGGCAAAATGAAATAATATTATTTAGTTTCATTTTAACTTTGTAAAATGACAATCATTTTGGGATACATATTTTTAATAATTTTGACTTTTAATATGGGAAGAAGGAAGTAATTGACAATTATATTTCACCGTCAAATTAAAACACAAATTAAAATAGAGGAAAATAAATAAATTAATAAATAAGATTGGGAGCGAACAATGGTGAATCTTCTTTGGATCATGTTCAATAATATAACAAATAAATCGCCAAAAATAAACAATATAATAAGCAAGTGAAACTCAAAGGTGTACATGTACCAAGATATATTGTTTTATTAAAAGAAGTGATTATTTTGAATATTTCCAGTTGAATTAATTTAATTTTGTTTACAGACATAAATTTATTAGCATTCTTGCAAGTCGATAACAAGTGGTAATTATTTATAACAAATGTGGTTAGTCTAATTTAATTTAAATTAGGGCGTAGGTCAGACTTTATAAGACGAGTTCAATCTTTTTAAAGGTTTTTGAACGTTACTTTATTTTAAATTTTAACTCACGTCTATATAAAATGATAATATATTCTCTTGAAAAGATATCTCGAATATTTAATAAATATTGTCTTTCATAAAAAGCTCACGTCTCACACATCAAATATTGTCTTTTTTTCAAGAATGTTATCCGGCTTACCTAAAATAAAATACATTGCAAAGAGGTTCAAATCATCCCACATCATAAATATTAAAATCATCGAATCGTGAAGGAGATTCAAAAAGAAGTATAAGGAAAGAACATGATTGTACTCACACATATTCATCATATTTTATTTGTGATTGTGGTTAATTTCCATTCACTTTTAAAATTATTGGAAACAAATGGTAAATATTAAATTGGGTCTATGAACGTTTGTTTCACTCTTTCTATATTATTATTAAAATATAAAAAAATTGAATAATATTTGTAATTTTGTTTAGATAAGCTAGCCAGAAGCAGATGCTATAAATGTTGAAACATGAAGATAATGGACCATAGGAGGAATCAGAAGGCTACTTGTGGTCATTATCAATTTATATGATAACTTGGGAAATGCATCCATTAAAAGTTTTTGTATGTTTTTGATGAAATATCAAAGTAACAGTAAAATTATTATTTTTTATAAATATTTTTATATGCTATATTAACATTTTTTTATTAAAAGTTTTATGATAGTAGAAGGTGATGGTGGTTATTTACTGTGGTTGTAGTTTTTGTGTCATTAATGACGATAATGGTAATTCTGGGTAATAGCTAGTCGTGATGATAACTGACAATAATAATTTATAATGGTTATTAATAGTTGAAGCTAGAGGTGATAACTAATAATTATGATGAACGATTGGTGGTTGTGAATGATGACAGTCATTGACAATATAAAATAGAAGCAACTGATTTGTGATGACTATTTGTAATAATGGATGATTGATAATGATAATTGTGAATGATGACTAATGATAGTAATAACTAACTTTGATGATTAGCGGTGATGATAACAGTAACTAAATATATCAGTCGAATGTGGTTGTAATTGCTAATGGTGGGTGACGACAATATCGTCAGTTAACGATAAAAGTAGATTCATATATTTTAATTATTCAATCTATTTAAAATCGTTTTGTTCTTGAGCGGAAAGTCTCTTGGAAACAGCCTTTCTACCTCCACGAGGTAGTGGTAAGGTCTGCGTACTATTTACCCTCCCCAGACCCCACCTAGTGGGATTTCACTGGATTGTTGTTGTTGTAATCTATTTAAAATCGTTAAGTGATTGTAAAATTAATATATATATATAACGAATACACACTTATAATTAAGATTTGAATCACTAAAATTTATAACATAAAACAAACAAAAAGTTAATGAGGGAGAATTGTCTTATCATGATTAGGTAGATTTAGGATATAAAAGTACATATTAGTCAACTATAATTAAATAGAAAAAGTTGATGTGCAAATAATATATGCATTTATTAATTTAAGGTAAGCACCGACTAATAAACATACAATTTGAGTCTTGCAAACATGTAATAAAAAAACACATGCAATTATACTATTCTTGCTTCTTATGGCATAAATAAATATTCTATTAACATCCTTAATTGGGGATACTTTTCTTAATCTGTGCCAAAATTATGTTCACTTATTATTATCATGAGATCCAATTTTAATATTTTTCATACTTCTTTTACCTACTTTCTAATAATAACAGGACCACATATGGGCACACATGTTACTTCAACAAATATGACAATTTTATTTATTTTTGTGAAAGGTCAAAATTATGACATCTAATTTAATTGAGAGCAACATTATAGCGATTTTTTTCTTTACTTTGAATTGTTTTATTTGTGTCAGAGTCTATTAAAAATAACTTCTCTATGCTTATAAAGTTGGAATAAAATTTACATACATCATCCTTCTCATATTTTACTTGTGAAATTAGAAGTTGTTTGATAGCAGATAAGAAATAAGTAATTTTTGTATTAGTTTTCATAAAACTTAGACGATATTGACGTTTGGTAGGTGTTGAGGAAATACATTATTCATATATAAGATTAATAAGACGTTTGATTGACAATTTTAAAACCCGCATAACTATTGCATGTGGAAGTTACGAAAAAAATTGTATTATTTTATGCAGGATATAAAAGATAGAACAACTAATAGGAGTACATAAACAACCAAATTCTATATAACTAATACATGCATAAAATAATATCTCTCATAAATAATCACACTATTACTAGTAGCTTAAAATCAAATACTCATCTTTTATAGTTTTGGACTAAATTTCATTATTAATTTGTTGCACACAATTTATTTTTATACCGTAATATACATATTTTATGCATTTTTTATCCGAATTTGCTTTCCGAATTACAAGTAATAATAATAATAGTTTTTCGTATACAAATCAATGGCATTTTTCTTTTGTTTACTTCCTCTTTTCTAAAATTCATATTAATTATGTTCTTGTAATGACTTTTCACGGAACATTTTCATTATTAAATGATAATACAAACGTACGAGTATTTCAAATAATTTTTAGAATTTATCAGTATAAATCAGATTTTTTTTAAAGTCACATATTTCTCGAAAACTCTTTTGTCAAACACATGGTAAAACTTTATCAAAAAATAACCTGCCAAAAATATTTGAAAATAAATAGCCAAAAATAAATAAACTCGTTTAACTATAGAAATTTAATGCTTGGTCATCAAGCATTTAATTGCTTAGATTCTTGCACACAAAGTATAATTAATTACCAGACACAAAAAAATCAACTGTAACTGATAATTAACCGCCATAACTAGTATATTAGGGTTTCTATAAATACCTTTTAAGTATAATTAATTACATATGAAATTTAACAACAAAAAACAGAGGAGATTAGCAATGGCGATTGCCACGGAAACAGAGCAAGAAGAAGAAGAGATGATAGAGCTTGGGAATTTATCAAATCATATAGTGGAATCAATTTTCACTAAAATTCCCTTAAAATCTCTCATCCAATTGAAGACTGTTTCGAAAACATGGCGAAATTCGATTACCAATATCCGCCATTGTTACCCTCTGACAACTTCAACTGGTTTCGTCCTCTTCCTAAAACACAAAACTTATCAAGAATCAGTTTTTATGAAGTTACACGATCAAACCCAGAAAAATTTCCCCAAATTTTGTACTTTCCATTCATCTTCCACTCATAAATTCCCTTATTTGATCGATTCTTGTAATGGGGTTCTTCTTTATGCTTCAGAAAACAACAACAACAATGGGTTCTGGACATACTCTGTTTCTTCCCCTGTTCTTGACCAGTTAGTTTCTCTTCCAATTTCTCATCATATTTCAAGACCCACTTGTTCAAGTCTTGTTTTTGAATCGAATTTGTTTCAAGTTATCTCTTTCTTCTGGGAAGAAGTTGATTTCGAAACCCATATGATGAATTGTATGATCTTCGAATCGAATTCATGGAAGTGGCGGGAAACCCAGATTCAACTTTTGAATTCCCAGCTCCTTCAATCAGATGGATTTATTCGAGAGCAATCCTATAATTCGAGTGTTTTTTCTCGCGAGAAAAGAAAATTGTACTGGATATGGAGTTTATGTTTGTTAGTATACGACATAGATTTCGAAGTATTTACACTTTTTTCACTGCCGAAAAACAATTCCAGAAGATCAAGAAAAGATGTTTACTACTCTCAGTTTTTATACGAATCATCGGAAGGCGGAGTAATACAATTTTGTGATCCAGTTAACAGTGGAGTTTTCATATGGAGTTTCAGAGGAAGTGAATTCAAGTTTGATCATTTTGTAAGATTGGTGAATATAAATGATGATCAAGATTTGAGGTTTAAAACAGGGTATTCAGTGAAGCCATGTGCATTCAATAAGGATTTGCAGGTATTATATCTACATTTTTTGCCACATACAATTGCTGCTTATAGTTTTGAGACTCAAGAATTGGTACAAATTTGGTCATATGAAGAAGACGAAGAGGAAGAGGAAGTGTGTTGGGTGTTCAAGATTTTTCCTTTTTTATTTTCGTCTGTTGATTTGTTTGCTTGTAACAAAGGTATCGGCCTTTCATAGATTCTCGAACCTTTGACAGACATGAGTTTCATATATGCATTCTTTCTCTCCTCCCCTAGAAAAAAGTTGAGGGGAATTTGATTTTAGTTAGTTACCTAACAATGTATTGTAAGAGAAAATAGCATTTTTTTTGTTCTTGATATTCAATGGCAATAATATTTTCCTACATGTATAGGTGTTTCTTGTAAACTTATAGATTGTATGTGTTTTTTTGTGTGTGTGAGAGAGAAAGGAATTTATTTTTAGCACAATATGATGTATGCATGTCTAGCAAAATTAAATTTATGATTAATCCTATGATATAAAAATATGTATACAATTTTTTAAAGCGAAATATGATGCATGCCTGCTTGAATTGATTTAGTTTTAAGTGTTTTTAAACCAAAACAACCTTTAAGCATTATTGGTGGGTTTGATTCATTAAAATAAATTGCTAAATTTTCCTTCTTTATACAACACCACGTTCATGTATTTCTGTTTTGCTAGATATTTATTAATTAAATATAAGGTGAACAGCTTATCAAAGGGGATGTAGCTCAGATGGTAGAGCGCTCGCTTAGCATGCGAGAGGTACGGGGATCGATACCCCGCATCTCCATTTTTATGTTCCTACTTTTATATTTTATATTTTATATTAGATGTGGACTCCCATAGCTCGAACTCGTAATCTCTAATCTTTGATAGTAACTTTATATTTTATATTAGATGTGGACTCCCATAGCTCGAACTCGTAATCTCTAATCTTTGCTAGTAACTTAAGGTGTAATCTCTGATAGTAACTTAAGGAATCACGGATGAAATCTCTGATTGTAACTTAAGGAATCACAGATGAACTCGTGTATAGTAACTTAAGGAATGAACTCGTGTATAGTAACTTAAGGAATCACAGATGAACTCGTGTATAATAACTTAAGGAATGAACTCGTGTATAGTAACTTAAGGAATCACGGATATAATCTCTGATAATAACTTAAGGAATCACGGATGAAATCTCTCTACATGTTGTGATACTGAACAGTGTGACAATCTCATCTAAAAGTTTAAATTGAATTCTGCAAGTTATCCACAACTTGCAAGAATTGTATCTAAAAGAGAACAAGAGAATTGAGAATTGTGATCCGTTGAATTCAGACGTGTAATTTTGGTTTTATTTTATCAAACAGATTACACTAACATGGAAGTGAAGTAGATATATTACGCGTTTGATAAACATTACACAGTAAGACAGAAGTTAAGTGGAAACAGATGAACAATAATATAGTCATACATGATTTTGCTTACTTCAAAAACTTAGACATGAATTCACAATTTATGCTTTTGCATTTGCAATATAACAGATAACTTGTGATGTTATTCAGCATGGCCGCGAAATTTGTTCTCACTGTAACTTCAGGTTCTTCAGAAGCCTGTTCAACAAAATATAAACATGTAAAGAACTGATATAAGATGAGGAGATCGATATTTGTTTGAGTAACTAATACATTTTCTTTCATCGAGGAACAAGAAACAATTGTTAAACAATCGTGGATTCGTGGTGGTAGGGGATGAAGGTGCAGGGACTTAAGCGTATTATCTAAAACAAGTAGGACTAGATTCATTATTCAGAAGCTTAAAGAGATAAATAGACAGACATTTCTAATATTATCCTCTTGCAGAAAGTTGAAACTTTAAGCATTTATTCTTTAGACTATAAGTGTCAACAAGGAGTGTGACTAGTCTTTGGCGTAAAGTTACTAAAAATGGATAGATGGTATAATAAACATAAACAGTACCAGGAATAGGAAAATGACATGAACATATGGGAATCGATACAAAACATATCATTGACTTGTATACGAGTTTTGATTTGTGATACCTATGTTCATTGGCATAACCTGATCTGCTATTGGTTACAGCCGCGGCTTTGTAATTTGGTAAAGGTACTTGACCATTTTCAATTTGCATGATATCCTTCACAAGTATTTCATAATGCCTCTTCACTTCTGCTGCTGATTTTCCACCTACACACCTCGCAATGTTATGCCAACGATCAGGTGTGTCTCTGTCATATAACGCCAAAGCCTCTTCGAACTTCTTGTTTTGCCTTGAAGTCCACGAGGCCATTAAAGAATTACAAGTTAAACGAGAAGTAGCTCTGGGGAGAAGTGCAGAGCTACTTCACCTAAAGCCGAGTGAATGGTATGGGGAACATAATGCTAAGTTAGCTCCTTATAAGATGGAGAAGAAGGCGTTGAGTTGTAGCAAGTTGGCGAATATTTTTCTTTTAGGAGAGGTATAATACATGATTCTTCAAGTAATGCTAATGGGAATAGGTGGAGGGAGAATAAGAAAATAGTATTTTTGTGACCAGACTTTTTGTTGAAAAGTATTATCATCAGCAAGTGGATATATCAGATAGGAAATTCACCCTGCTGGAAGAGATTAGATCCCCTAATTCCAATTCTATGGCTTGTTGTCGATCTGTGTTTAAAACAGTAGCACTGTTTATCAGAAACTTTGCAGAAACACAAAGTTACCAAAGTTTCCAATGAACCTGTGATGAAACAGAAGAACAACAATTAATTCACAAAAAAACTAAAATCTGTAAAACATACCAGAATCTGGAAAAATAGAACGGAAAAAGATCAAGCCCACTGAATGCACAGTGTCTCCTTAAGGAAATTATTCCCCTTTAGTATCCGAGATTTGATTTGGAATATGTCCTCCCAGGATAGAATGATCTCAATCACCAGTGTATTGATACCCAAAACGTTGGTGTCAGCGAGCCACTCAACGACAGTAAAGTACACGAAGAAACTTTGTGCAGAAGAAGAAGAAATCAGAAAAATTCGTTAGGAAAAAGTCTGAAGAATCAGTGGTATTTATAGCCAAGAAGAGCTGGTTACGAAAGGTTGCAACCTTTCAGAATCCACACAACCATTCTTGAAAGTTTGCAACCTTTCAAACGGTCATGGTTGTTCCTGAAAGTTGCAACCTTTCAGAACAGTCATTTCCAACGGGGGAAAATTCAAATAAAACGGGAAAGTTTAAATAAACGGGTTGCGCGGATCTGAGTCTGGTCGGAACGTTTCAGTTAATTAACTAATTAATTGAAATGTTTTGGCCATTTAATTTATTTTAATTAATTAAATAAATAATTAAAACAAACTTTGTCCAAAAATAATCTCTGGATCAATTTCCAAAGCCAAAGCCGAACGAGGCGGCGACGACGCGAGGGGGTCCCTCTTTCCAACCCTTTTAACAATTAATAGAAGTGTTTCTCTATTTAAATTCTTCTATTTTTCTTTTCATCACCGATGAGGGAGAAATCCTTTTTAATAAAGCATAAGAGGACTTTTCAAGTTCGTCTCTTTTCATCTTCCTTCTATTTCTGTTAACTCTTGCTATATACCCAACATGGCTAATATAAACGCGCCAACGCTGTAGTATTTTAGGCCAAAAAACAATTATCAAGATATGTGCAATCTTATTGACAATCTGTGCATTGACCTCAGCATTGCTGATCTGTATGTTTTGATGATAACGAATTATGAACAAAGTGAAAAGACCAAGTACTTAATGTTATTCATTAGCTCAATTTCGATTGTTCTTTTAAGTTTTATCGACTTACATTTGGATGGTTATAACTATTAGGTTGCCTATAGCTGTATCGAAACAATTCTCTACAAATGGAGTCTTTCAGAATTTCCCCTGCTTTTGTTTTTTAAGATAAAGTGTAGGTACCATGAGGTTTATCATGGTGTAAAACATATATAGATACCCTCTTCACTAGCTAACTTATATGTTTTTTTATGTACTTATTTTCTCTTGTACTCCTATACTATAGTTGCAGTGTTGTTATTTGTTGTAACTAATGAAATCAACTAGCATGAAAGTGACTTCTCTTTGACTCTAAAGCTCTTTTCGAAACTAGTATCAACCATCTATTTGTCTAGACTCCAGATGGACGAGTTATAGTTTATTCAGCATGAAGAGTTGTCCTAGCCTTGGTCAATAGAGTTATCTCGTACCTATTGCTGATCGGAGGTGAGAGGTATCCCGTGGAACTAGTTGAGCAAAAGTTGACCTGAACACCGGTCATTAAAAAAGGAGTTCTAGTTAGGAAAGCCTCTGAAAGTTACCATAAGAGGGAAACCTTTTATACCACTTTCTTTGACACCTTTTTTCATTTGAGATACTACCTGACCACTTGGATGAGGTGGAGCCTGGAGGGACACCATTTGTCGAAAATCTCGCAGTTTATATTCTAGTAAAAGAACTACAATAGGAATCTATGCCGTTATACAACAAAGTATCTGATGTTTAAGAATCCTGCCTTTTGTTTAGAATACCTTCTACAAGGGTGTATCCAGGGGTAGAGCCACATAGGTTCCCATCTGCGAAAAATTACACTGTATATCTAAGGTTAAAGTTATCTGGTAGGAAGTATGTTTAATAGTCAAGATGAAACAAATATGACACGTCTCTCTCGTCAAAGAGAAAATCATAGGAGCTGAGTGTTGAACGTTGAGTCGTATGCTAGTAAAAGCTTGAGAAATACACTAAGGATGGAATCTTTGTATATGCCACAAATTAAAAGAGAATTTAGACAAGTATATGTTGTTGAAAAGGTCTATAGTAGTTGAATCAACAGAGAAATTTTTGCCACAAATGTAATAATCAGATGATTTCCTTCTTTTTATCTCTTTTTTTTTTATTTTTTATGATGAATGATATGTTCCAAATGATAAAAAGATAAGAGTACCTTATCTTAGCTAAATTGCAAGATCAGTGGTCACTTTTATATTCTGGATATGTTTGTTGTTTATTCTTGAGTCAAATGTGGGCGATCGCGTGTAATCTTGCTGAGAATTAGAACATTTTTGTCTTTCGAATGAGAGTGTTTATAACAGTAATATAATATGCTGCATACTTTTGATCAGAATGGAATTCTCTTGCATATCTTGTAAAAGGCAAATTTCGAAGAGGAAATTGAGATATGCAGAATCAACATGTCTTGCTTGAGGAATGTTTAATAGCTTTTGTATTTGTATATTGGATTCTGCGATTCAGTGGTCAGAAATAAAAGACTACTTTCTAAGAGATATCCTCCATTGTATAATTGTTGAAATTCTTACTCTATTTTATCACCTTATCTTGGTTTGAAATATTCATATTGCATTTTGCTTAGGTTGTTTGATTCATGTATTAGTTATGCGATGATTATAATGTAATACGGTGAATAAACTTGTAGGAATTATTATACGGTGAATGATAGTGTATGGTAATGTTATGTAGAGACAAGCAAATGCAGGATTTGAACTTTATGGGAATGATCAGTTCGAGATTCAATCACAAACTCATTTGATTTACTGGATTCAACATCAATTATTTGTAACTTTTTTGGTGAATGTTTTATACATGTACAAAGTTCGAACCAAAGTTACTGGTAAAATTTTCTCTGTGTCTATTTTTTGGAAAGAAAAAAAAACTTGGAAGATTACCATTTCTTTTTAAGTATATATCAATATCAATATGATTCCTTTGTAATGCAATAATATGTCTTTAGGGTTTATTTAACTTCATTTACGGTTAATGAAGGAACTTAAATACTCCGTAAGTGTAATTAGAGTGCAAGAAGAGAGACACAAAGAATAAGCTATTATATTCTCCAAGATAGAAATATTGATCACCATGGAGAATAATTAGCAAGGCAACTTGAGGAATCCAATGAAGACATAAATTAGTGATGAAATATTTTTTTAAAAATACTATAGAATATAACCTCCTTTTTATTTGTTTGCAAAGAACATTTAATGGAACGTGATAACACTAATCCTCATATGTTGAAAGTACTCATACTACACTGAATGTTTATATCAAACCAATGAATGCATGGCATATATATGAATATATACACAATTATCACTTAACCATATGATTAATTAACATTTAACGCATATATTAACTCCATTAGATCACGATAAGTTACATCAATTTGGTGTAAACATCTGATGCACATAAGTATCTACCATTCCGATATTCGTGTATAATTCACATTACTTTATTACCTATAAGAAATAATACGTAGCATACAACATAATTTTGTACATTCCCAAATTTTAATTGCTTTAATAACTGTTACTCCCTCCGTCCCATTTTATATGTCACCTTTCGGATTTCAAGAGTCAAACAAATCTATCTTTGATCGTAAATTTTTCATAGATCTTTTAAACATTTTGAATTATCAATTATTGTGACTCATAGTACTTTTTACGTAATTTACAAATATATAGATTTCCTTCCAAAAAAATTGAAGATTCCATGCGCAAACTATCGGTCAAACTTAAACTGTTTGACTCTCAAAACATAAAAGATGTCATATAAATTGGGACAGAGGGAGTAGTTATTTTTTATCCAATCTTTTTTTTAGTTCAGATATGAAAATAAATTGTTCATAAACTGTAGTTGATTAGACATATTGTTCTGGTCCTTCAGTTTTGCAGGCGTTTATTCACTTACACTGATTCCCACATCGAAAGAAACAAATGAGTAGACAGTAGACAGGTGCTATAAGTGGATAGGCCCATTAACATTTTAAAGCATACCTTTCTCGGCCTTTTGGCTAAGATTAAGTGTAGTATCTGTTCTTATTAGTTTAATATCTGATATGTGGACCATCGGTCCACACGATATTAACTCAATTTTTTAAGGGGGAGAGTCCATCAAGGTAGCTTGCTACCTGGGCTCTCGCGCGTCGCCTATGCGTTGCACTACTGCATGGGCCTGGCGCACCCCACCAAATCAAGTCCAAGTTTTCCAATCTATTGATTTATGAACAAATTACTTAATTACACTTCTTTACTTATCTTAATATTCATTTATCCCTACTTATTTTTAAAATTCCTTATTTATCTATGTATCCCGCATATATTTCGTGCACAACTGTATGCATCCCGCTATGTGGAATGTATCAAACGCTATGTATCAAACCTAATGTATCTCGTATACAACACTATGTATCCCACTATGTGCAATGTATCAAACCTAATGTATCCCGTGCACAACGTTATGTATCCCGCAAACATCATTTTTAAGGGATTTTTGGTAAATGTGGTTCCTATAATTTATACTTGATTTATTTTTGTGAATCATAATGATAGAATAAATATGTTGATATTTTTTTGGGATGAATTAAAAAGGAATGAGTGTCACATAAAATGGCACGGGAAAGGGTCCGGGGGAGTAAATGTATATGGCAATCTTTATTGGGACATATTAAAAAGGAAAGGGTGTCACATAAAGGGTACTACCTCCGTCCACTATTAATTGTCATACCTTCCATTTTTAGAGTCAAATTATAAAAACTTTGCTAACATTTTATGATATAGTTTTTTATCATATTGATATATAAAAATTTACAATGTATAATACTTTTTGTATAATTTTTTAATATCTAAATTTTTTATTTAAAATATCAAATTAATGTAATCTAATATAACTTTGAAAATTAGTTAAATTGACTTTAGAAAAGCGCAACATGACAAATAAAAGTGGACAGAGGGTGTATAAAATTGAAAAATAAATACATCTGTCCTACTACGTATGCGTGAGTCTACTTGTTCAATTTTATATACAAGTTTAAGTGTCTTACGTCTATTGTGTCACGTAGGACGTGTACGTTTACTTGTTCAATTTTATACAAGTTTAAATGTCTATACGTGTGTGTCTACTTATTCAATTCTATATACAAGTTTAAGTGTCCTACATATATTGTGCTACTTGTTCAATTTTATACAAGTTTAAATGTCTATAAGTTTAGGTGTCCTATGTGTATTGTGCCACGTAGGACGCGTTTCAATTTTATACAAATTTAAGTGTCTATTTGTGCACGGGCATAGATAACAACTAAAGCCAAGTTAAATGACATATTTATGTATTATGCCATATATAATTGGTTAAAAAAATTGAACACTATGTTTCTAGATTTTCTTGTTGATAATTTGAAAGTTACAATGAGTATTGTTGTGGCTTTGCTAATATTGTTTTCAGTAGTAATCTCCTTGGATGAATTGATTGAGTTGCTTCACTTCTCCAGTTTGTTGATCCACCACTGCTTTGACAATATCCGCCACAGAAATCATGCCTACTACCTTCCCATCGATCACTGGAACATGTCGTATGTGGTGCTCTGTGATCATAAAACATTCCATCACATTTCCTTAGAGCATCAAAGCATAACTAACTTTGCGAGTTGAACTAATACTTACCACTCATGAGCTGCATTGCTTGGAGAATGTTTGTGTCCGATGTGACGGTTATCAGCTTGCTCTGTTGCAAAGGTAGTACTAATATTGAGCATAAAACAGAAGAGATATTGAAAAAGTTAAAGCCAGAAAGACGATGTATAGAGTACCTGCTCGGTCATAATATCTCCGACTCTTGTGTATTTAGATGATCTATCCTGTACAATTACCTTCCGCAGATAGTCTGTACTTCTCTTGTACAATGTGCATAGATGAATAAGTTCATCATTTATATGTTAAGACTTTGAAGGCAAATTTACCTCTTTCTGTTATAATTCCAGCTATCAGTTGATTCTCTCCAGGCCTAAGAACCACCAACGACCCGATATTGTTTGCTGCCATCTACAAATTTGTCACCATCGTCATGTTAAACATCAGTATTTAACATTCTATGGTGACGTTGAAGCTTTAACAACTTACTTTTTTGATGGCATCATACGCTGTGTCATTTGTTTGACAACAAAGCCATGAGTTACCTTTTTCTTCATCTTTTATCATTAGTACATCAGCAACTGTTGTATTCTTCAACCCCTTTTGCTGCATTGTGGACTCCGATCCCAGTATGTCATTGGCTTCCTTGCTCTGCACCAAGGGGAAGGAGATAACACGTCCAAATCTTGCGAATACTTTGTTCATCTCACTCGTGTTTTTGAATTGTGGGTGCTGTAGAATTGTAACCTTGAGCTTTTCATGGCATGATCTCACCATGCGCATAACACCTTGCATTGTGTTCCTGTCATTAAGGTACAAAACTTATATCATAGTATCAAATACTTATACATCATTTGCTTTCCAATGTTATGTTCATCAAAATGAATGTCAGTCTTAACAAGGGAGGATCATAAATATTGGACCGTCATCTCAGTTATTATCGTAGTATCAACTTGAGGTCATTGTAGGAATCTATAAACTCTAAATCCTGGCTCCGTCTATGACTAGGTCTAACTCGAAAGTAGTATAGAAATCGAAGAACTTACCTTGAGGAAAGAATATCTTCAATTGGCAATTTTGTATCAGCTAGTGATGATTATATGCTCAAGCAAGAAGAAAGTCACAAGAGAAGTATGAGTACTCTCCTTTAGTTATTTATATGAATTCCATTTTTGTGTTCTTTGCTTGAACTACTAAATCTGGAAAATACTTAACGCGAATTTTGCTTCTAATGCTTTGCTTCTTGTAGAAGTCATCAACTATTTAATAGGAAAATTTAACTTAGTTTCTTCCCTTAACCTTTTCCTTTGCCTCATGCCAAGATATTCTTTGACAAGGCAATTAAAATATGTTCTAATTTTTAAGTAGATTATGCTAAATGCACATAGAATAAACAAAATTTGAGATGCTAACCTTAATCATTAGGCAATTGAACATTATTATTGATTGCCTGTAGTGAGGGGAAAGAAGCTAAAGGTGAAGGTGAGAAGGCAAGTTAAGACATTACATGTTCTAAGGTATCAAAAACAAACCTTTTATATATTGATGTGTTTTGGTAGTTGCATATCATCATTCACCAGATAATTGAACAGTAAAGTTTTTATTTGCTTCATAAGATTTGTTCTTTGTAAAATGGATAGAAGATCAACATTTCGATTACGCTTTCCTTGGTCTTCTGCATCTGAACCTGAACCTGCAACCAAACCAGCCACTCAGCCTAATACCAAATCTACTGGTTCTAGTCGAACAACTCGTCAGGGGACGAGATCACAGCCTTCCAGCAGCACTAGATCCAAAAATAGCCCTTCCTCTAGTCCTGCAAATGAAAACTCAACACTCAAGCAGCCATCAAGTTCCACAACAACCGCGATATCTGGAAAGCCTTCTTCACCACCAAAAGCGCCTAGCCAGCCCACCACCTCGAGCACAAGCGCTTTACCTGAAACTCTAACAACTCCCCATCAACCTTCAGCTGAAAACAAAGCTTCTATCCAGTCCACCACAAATACAAGCCCTTTACCTGAAACTAGCCCAGTTCTTCCTCAATCTTCATCTGAAAACAAAGCTCCTATCGAGTCCTCTACCACAAACACTAAACCAACAAATGGACCAGCTAGCACGAAATCTGAAACTCAAACCCCTACATCCACAATATCTCAGACACCACAATCAAGTCCTCCAGGAGTTGCTCCCTCCATAACTGAGTCTCAACCCTTAATACCGTCTCAAGAAGATCAAAGCATCACTTTTAAACCAACTTCACCATCTCCATCCCCGTCTCGTCCAGCTCCTCAATCACAAGAAATGAGTCAAAAATCCTCTCCAACACGCAACGGTCCTCAGGTCCTTTCAACTGACCAACTTACCCCAAAGGCAGCTAGCACTGCGAGCGGCCAGACTTCTTCAAATCCATCTGATATAACCTCTCAAATGCAACCGAACAATCAGACAATCTCCCAGCCAACATCTCCACCAAAACAATCACAAGACAGCTCAGAGATTTCTCCCAAATCCACCGAAACACTTTCATCAAACTCTGAAAAAGAACCAATGCCCGCAACAGTTAAGCCTCAATCAGAACAAATGGAGCTTCCCAAGAAAGAAGCCATATCTGACACATTAACTGAAGCAAAAGATAAGTCACCTGAAAATGTAAAACCTTCAGATTCTTCAAGAATCACTAGTGAACCTAAGACAGCCAGGCAGTTGGAGACAAACATCCCGGAAACTAAAGAAGTGAAGGAAGTAGTGCAACAGACCACGGATCCAGACATTGAGTTTCAATCAAAGCAAGCATATACAGAGAAGCAAGCCAATTCTGATAATGATCAAATTCGGGTGAACCGTGTCTCTAATGGAAAACAGACAAGAACAATTTCAGCTGAACCAGATATACCCCTTAACAAAGAGGTAAAAGATAACATCTCAAAGTTTATTAATAGGATGACAGTTGGAGATGGCAAGCAAAAATTGGAAGAGGGGCCGGTGAGCGTAATCACCCTTGCAGGGGATAACAGAGGAGCATCAATGCAACTTAGTTCAAACTCATCCAGAAAAGGAAAGGCAGTTCACATTCACAGAGGCTACAAACTGAATGCAGATGAAAGTGCCGATGCAACCACAGATGCAGAGGGAACTTCAAACGGAAAACAGACAAACGATGCAAGGACGATGAAAGATCAAGAACTAGAGGCATACATGAACTGCAATGTGCAGGGGCTCAACAACTCAATTACATTTGACAGTACTATTGAGGGGAAAAATCCAGGTATACATATGACATTCCCTCGTATGCCTTCCGAACCACCAAAAACAAGTGAGAGAACTGGACTGTTAGAGGCACACAAGGCGGAATATAATGTTACCCGTGCTCAGAAACATACATACAAGCCAACAATCAAAAGAAGATGTCTCGAAGGGCTTTTCGTTGACCCAAGTGATTCTGATTCAGATAACCCTGAAAAACCTCGGAAACATGGCTGCCATGTTGGCGGTAAGAAGAAGAGAGATAACGATATCGACATTCTTTGAAACTAATGCATGTAATTAATGAAAGTTAACATATCATTTTATACATTTTCAATAAGATCTGCTGAAAGCAATTGCAACAGAGATGCAAATGATCAATAAAACATGATATCCATGAAATGTTGTTATCTATTTCCTGGTTTTGATGTGCATTTCGCGTATATAGTACATGTGAAGGACCTTATTAATCTCATGAATAGTTGTTTTCAGTGTCATTGCCTTCCCTCGATAACTCGTTTACTGACTAATAATCATGGAATCAAATTCATGACGAAGAACAGATTAAACAAGTAATGTTGAACTAACAAAAGGAACATCAAAGCTTACATTTCACGCTATTGAATATGCAAAAGAGCGCACCCAAGGGTGTGTCCTGGTGATCAATGAAGCGAGATAAGAACTATGAGGTCTCAAGTTCAAATTCTAGTGTAGACAAAAAATGACTAGGTGATTTCTTTCCATCTATCCTACCTTTTGTGGACAGAGTTACCTGATACGTGTTACTCGCAAGTAGTCTCACTATTTTATCTATAGCATTGTTCTCAATATTCGAATTCTCAGGACAACTCAAAAAGGTTAACATCATCACTGGAAATCAACAAGTTTAGATAAAACGTGGAATTAAAGCGTTAACAATGAATTTCAGCATTTTGATTTCGAATTATAGTACCCAAAAAAATGCCAAATTTAATATTCTCAAGCTTCAATTTTTGTTCTCATGTAATGTTGGAGTTTAGTAGTTTGTCTTTCGTAACGAGAGATCATGCAAAGTGTATTGGATGAACATGTTCCGGAGCAATCAGTGGCGGATCCAGGATTTAGAATCCGTGGGTGCCAAATAGACTTATCGATTAAATTAATTTTATATTTGATTAAATTATTCGTCTTTTTGATATAAATTAATTTTAGTTCTCAATTTTTTCTTGAAAGAACGTGTGCAACAATTTCCTTTTTCTTACCAGTGGCGGATCCAGGATTTAGAATCCGTGGGTGCCAAATAGACTTATCGATTAAATTAATTTTATATTTGATTAAATTATTCGTCTTTTCGATATAAATTAATTTTAGTTCTCAATTTTTTCTTGAAAGAACGTGTGCAACAATTTCCTTTTTCTTAAAAAAAACGTCTGCAGCAAATTTCTCAAAAAACAGGTACAAATGGAATTCGAACCCGCGACATCAGCCTTCTAAAGTTGCCCTCCTACCAAGGCACCGCAAGCCAATTTTGTTCTTTGGGTAACACGCTTTATATTTATATAAATATTATATATATATATCTTTGTATATATAGAGTTTCCGCCGAAGTTCGGGGGTGATGTGGCACCCCGACACCCCTTAATAGATCCGCCCCTGGGTGCAATAGCTCGCAAATTACAGAAGATATGAATTTAATTGGGAAAGTCGGATGTGTTCAACTGAAAGGAAGAGATGCAAACCACATAGAAAATGAGAACTTAACTAGTGCGATGAGTTTAACTGAGAAAGGATCAAGTGGGATTGGATCCCTCAACTCTAATTATGGGATATTACTGCTACATCAACTCAATCACTCTTGCCAAACACGATTCACATCTATATAGATTACGTGTGGCAAATGTAATTCATAAGTCACGTATGACAATGCAACTAATAAGTCAATGTTGGATATGATGTTGCTATCTCTATACATTTTTTTTAGCAAATTACTGTCTTTTAAGAGTCAAATATAGTTTTTTGTTAGTTGAAAAATTAAGAAATGTCATGACTTGTGATCGTGACTAATCAATATAATAATAACATTTATTGATATAGTTAAACCGTTGAAGTTAGATGACCTATTGTCTAATGTTTTGTAGATAAATTTTATGTCATTTTCTTTAATTTCCCATTTTAGAATTAAATGTTTTTGAGTTTTAATAGTGCGTATCCAATGGCGCGCCACATATACTTGAGGGTGTCCGTGACGTAGTTAAGTAAAAATATATTCATATGCATATATATTACATATTGACACTCCTTGATTTTTACGTAATTTTACTTTTTTATATTTTCATGTGTCCTGCTTTTTTTTCCCTTTTCATTTTACTATGATTCATAGAAATGTACGTTATGTTTGTAGAGCTTTGAGCAGGTAACGAAGGTTACGTTTATCCACTTATTTAATAAAATGATGTTGGCAAAATAAAATTTAGAAAAATATATATGAATTTTATTTAACATCCACAGAATTGAAAATACGTTTTAGCCTTTAGGTCGAGAGTCATTGGTTACCAAACGCAGAACAAAAATATTTTATTAATATTTCGTTAATTACAACTTTTAAATAATATATAGAATGATACATACCAACCATAATATAACTAATTAACTACCTCATGCCGAATGTGTATATTGACAACTTTAATTTAACTAGTTTTTCGACACGTGCGTTGCACGTGATTATCAATTCAGAAAATATATGTTATAGTAAATATATTGCTTATTTAAGTGAAGATTTGAATAATAAGTTTTGCACAAAATAATATTGCAGATTTTTTTGTGAATGTTAAATGTGGATCGGCATATCTCTTATTCATGTGAATCTATGAAGAAGGTCATGAATGGAAAGTTTTATTAGTTAAATGCAATAATTCATATATTTATTTTAATTTGATGAGCTAGGTTCAATCATTTATTTAGTCGTATCTCATTAATATTACGTTATAGACGATATTTATTGTGTATTTTTCTTGTCTTCTAACCAGATGTGTTTTGCACGTGTATTCCACGTTAAACTGTTTAGATGTCATATGAACATGTGAAGAGAACAACTACATATTATTTTTTAGAATTAATCTTTGTCTATTAATTTTTTTTTAATAAGTTATAACATAATAGATGACGTTTTGTTGTTGGCTCTCATATTTGACTTCTCGATTGACTGTATACATAAATTAAAGATAGTTATTTAATTGTCCATGGTTAACAGAGAAAAGTTTCCTTTTTTACCGAAAAAACTAAAAATTAAAATTAAAGAATATATTCTATTTGTGAAATCATATTCTTTTTTTACTTAAATGAAATGCTTATTTTAGAAAGTTGAAGTGTTTGATCAAGTTTTTTAGAAAATAATTAAGTGTTGTTACATAAGCAAAAGTCGTTTTGCAGAAGTTAAAAAGCATAACCCCACCCACCCATCCTTCCAAATATTTTTGTTATCTTAGTCAAATATTAATTATTATTTCATATAATTTGCCAAATGTATTTTCAAATCTTTTTTCAAAAAATACTTCTGATAAATAATGTACTTTTTTCGTCAATGCCTTGTTTTCAAAATAAGCAAATTGAAAGTCAAACAAGCTTAAATCGATTACTAATACAGTAATATAAACAAAATAAAAATGTAGCCCGCGTTTAGTTTATTTAAAAGGCAACCCCAAAGATTTGTACCAAAAGCAATTAGTGGTAATTAACCATCGAATAACTTTTAATACATTCAAAAGTTGACTTTTTTTACAAGTCGTTCAACCCTTGACCAGTCAAACATTTTATTTATTTTTTCATTCTAAAATTGAATGCCTAAAGAATTAAGGTAATTTTCCACTATACATAATATACAAGTTGTGCAGCACGTACTTATACAGTTATACTTCAAATTAAATTAGGCAATTCAAATCGTTATAAACTTTTTAATATAAAGTATAAACGGCGCCAAATTTTAGATGTGCAAATTAACTCATATAATATAAACAACCTTTTTTTTCCCGCCTACTTCTCCTAATTGCTAACTTCCCTAGTCCCCACTTTAATCAAACTGCCATACAATTTTATTTTATTTTTTCAAAAATAAAGTTTTAGTATCTACTACAAATTTACGACAAAACAGAGTTGTTCGGATGGTAAGCATCTGTATGAATCACTGAGGAAGCAAAAAGGTAAGAGCTCCTACGAGGATTTTAAAAAAAAAAACTTGTTGATGTAATTTATTTTATTATATTTGTGCCATGTGTTTTTATTTATCAAGTTTGGCATGGAGAAAAACATGGCCATATTCAAGTTAATGGAGAAATATCAGAATTTTGAACTACTTTATTTTCAAGAAAACTTGTTGAAAATTGACCTTGCCAATGTGGTCATTGTCCACTATGTCTATATATATACACACATATAGAAGGTTATTATTCAATTGTCTTAAAGTTACATTTCTCAAAGTTCTAAAATTCTTTTTCCAAGTTTGAGTTTCTAGGTGGACTCAAAAGTTTCGATTAGAAAATTATATCGTGCATATAGAGGAAAACTAAAAATTTCTTTTGTGCACATATATATATATTGTTGAATTTTCTAGCATAGCGGATAAAGGTAATTAAAAAAAAAGGGGGAATAAGAATCACCTCTTATCTTCTTCTAATTTCAAATTGTATCATGCATGTTGCTACTTATGCGACAAGGAATTTCATTTTATTTTTGTCTATTAATACTTCATATTCAATTCCACGAAAAATGCAAGAAGTTTATAACTTTCTTAATTCATTTTCGCTTTTGTATTGCAGGTATATCAAAATTTCTGACTTTGTCACTGTTATTCAAGATATGGCATTATTTCACGGGTACACTTCAATAATTACAATTGTTCTATTAGCTACGAGTTATTTAGTGATTTTTTCCGAAGCTACGACGACATCATCAAGTCAATTGTCAAATGCAATTTTGATAATAGTAGATCAATCTGGTAAAGGAGATTACAAGAAAATACAAGATGCAATTGATGCAGTGCCTTCAAAGAATACTCAACATGTATTTATTTTGGTAAAGCCTGGTGTTTATACAGAAAAAGTTGTTGTTCCAAGTGACAAGCCATTTATAACAATTAGTGGGAGAAAAACAACAGTAAAAAATACTATAATTACTGGAAATGATTATGGAGATATATTCAAATCTCCTACTTTCACTGTTTTTGCTTCTGACTTTGTGGCTAGATACCTTACAATTCAGGTATGTTGCATAATTTATTTATTTTTATGGTCGCGATCATTACTTCTTTTTTCTTGAGTCAAAAATCTATCAGAAACGGTCTCTCTACTTTGACAGTAGGGGTAAGGTCTGTGTACGTTTTACCCTGTGTAGACCCCACTATGTGAATTTGTTGTTGATCATATAATGGTAGTTTAATTTATCCATTATAAGCTAACATGTTTATAAGGTTACTTTGTTTAGGTGATAAAATTAGTATATAAAAACATACTCAATTTTCTCATGTTTCATTGGATGAATAATCCGTTCATTTTGTTAGTTCAACCTATTTTGACCCGCTAATTCCATTTATCCAAAATAGCCAACCTATTTTGACCAACCTAACTAAGGCAAGTAGCTTTTGAGCTGACGATTCTTAAATCAATCTATTTTGATCTGCTCAAATTCAATCTAGCCCGCTTATTTGACACTCAAATTAAAGTGTAGCAATTGGCTTCTTGACTAATTGAATTTTTTTTATGTTAATTAATAGAACACACATGGAAGTGGAGAAAAAGCAGTAGCATTGAGGGTGGAAGGAGATAAAGCAACCTTTCTGGGTTGTAGAATTATGTCTCATCAAGACACATTACTTGATGATGTTGGTAGACATTATTATAAAAATTGTTATATTGAAGGGGACACTGATTTCATATGTGGAAATGCTGCTTCTCTATTTGAGGTAACATAAGCATACAGTATATACTCGATATTTACATCAAATCAATTATCTGTCATATATGTTATTTATCACTTAATCATAATTGACCCATCGTTTTTTTTATTGGGGGTAGAAATGTCATTTGCATTCGCTTTCGCAATCGAATGGGGCTATAACAGCACACCATAGGCAATCACCTCAAGAGAATACAGGTTTCACTTTCTATGGATGTAAGATTACTGGAGTAAAGAGTGCAATTCTTGGGAGGCCATGGGGTGCTTATGCTAGGGTTGTATTTGCTCAAACTTACATGTCAAGTGTTATACTTCCCAATGGTTGGGAAGATTGGAATGACTCCTCTAGACAAAGGTACATATATCGATTTAACTTATAAGCATCGACAATCTATAGAATCTGTATACTATTACTGTATTTTAACTTGTTGTAGCATGTACAACTATAAACAATAACTAAACCTAAGTTCCAAGAAAGTTAGTGGCGTCTACAAGACTAAAACCTACTCGATGTCACCTATATGAATCTTTTTCCTCCATTATCCCTTTTTATTTTACTAATTCCGTATTTATTCCAAGAAATTGTAAGTCTTTCGAGACAATTTCCTTTCATGTTATTTTAGGTTTGCCTCCTTCCCTTTTTCTTTTCTTTTTTTTAGGGGAAGGGGAAATAGGGAGGGGATTATTATGAACCCTCACCAACAAAGTGAGAGTTCAGGTAGCCAACCAAATGAACTATTAAGATTTCCCGTCTCATTCCCTTTTACACCATTGGTCGTTCAAACTTATGCATCCTAGGTCTATGCAAGCTATGACTAGACTATCACCAGCGATCGACCTTTTCTCATTTTATCCTCAACGTATGCTAGCTACTAACTTATGCATCCCTAGGTTATCTATGCAAGATATGATTAGACTATTGCAAGCGATCGACCTTTTCTCATTTTATCCTCAATGTATGCTAGTTACTACTTGCACCTTCTAGCGAATATAATCATTTTTAATTTTTGACATTGGTATGTTAATATTTTGGTAACAGGACATCATATTTTGCTGAGTACAAGTGTTATGGGCCAGGTGCAAGTTCTAATAATAGGGTAGATTGGTTAAGGACTTTGTCTAGTGAAGAAGATGTGCCCTACTTGAAGGAAAGTATTATGGGCCCAAAAAGTTGGACTAGGTCCAAGCCCACACATTTGACACCTTTATCTAAAGTCAACTCCAACAGATTCAACGAAAAGAGAAGCAGCCCATGAAACTTTCCCAAATATTATTTTGTACTACTCTATGTATTTGTTTTTTAAAAAAAAATCAGTTTAGTTATTATTTGAACCCTCTACAAATATGACCAATGTTTTAGTGAAGACACACATGATCTTGGATTTGTTATGTAGAGAGAGTGCTCTTAATGTAATCAAAGTCTTGTTCTATAACAAAGTATACGTGTCAACTTTTATCTTTCTTCAAACAGATGATAAAATTAGCCCATAAAAATATGATTCGTTCTGATTAATCGTTCAGAATAGGTATTTTTATAGCAGATTAATTTAGGCATCATTCAAAACTGAAGGTGAATGATACTTACCATTCGAACAACCTTCTCTTATCGTAAACGCTATTTCACCTAAGAAGATATAATCCTAAATTTTAATTATTTTTACATATACAAATGGGAAGTGGATGCCAGGCATGCTGGGGAAAAAAATGACATTTAAAAGTAACAAAGCAAACTTTGATGTTGATAATGTTTTCTTTTTTTCTATTAGATAATAATATCCAAGTTTCATGTTGTCCAATTCCAAGTTTAATCCAAATTCCACATAAACTAATTAATCTTCGAGAACATTTAATCAAACACCTTTGGCACATAATTTAATTTGTTAAGAGTTCAAACCTCAAATTCCTAATACGAAAGTTAAACTTATTTTTCAAAACTTTCTAGATATTAAACTTAGAAAAATCGTCTTAGCATTTCTTTCTAAGTAAAAGATACGTTTGCTACTTTTATCGTACGTAAATTCTAAATTTGGTGTTAGTTTAATTTGTTAAAGAGTACATAGTACATACATTTAAAAGTATGTTTGCTCAAATTTTTAAATTAAAAATACTTTCTTAATAATAATTTATATCGAATTAATTAATTTAAAACTAACATTCGTAAATATAATTGCAATAATTAATGTTTGGCTAAAGTAAAAGTACTTAGCCAAAAGAAATTATTTTAATTTTTGAAAAATATTTTTAAACTGCTTTTCAAAAGCAATTTAATTGTTATTTTATTTTATTTTTTAAATAAAAAAATCTAACTTGACTAGGATAAGAATAGAGATAAATTATCTGACGTGACAACTTAGTGGACATACTAATCCATCATGCATATAAGATATTTTCATTTTCTCTATATTTTTTATTATCTTGTATGCATATCCTGTGGGCGGCTAAAAGAAATCCAGGCACTATTAATAGTTATTTCTAACGCTCCGCGACAGTGAGACTACTTCATCCTTAATAATCTTTAATAAGAGGTTTTACTTCTTGTGGAAGTGTCATTTTCGACTGAGCCTATGGTGCGCAATTCAAATTTAATTAAAACTCTAATACGAGCTCTAAATACTGAGTTGAAAATTAAAAAACTAATAGTTATTTCTACTGTCCCAATTTATATACTATAGTTTGAATTTCAACGTTCAAATTATTTTATTTTGATTAAGCATTTAAATATATAATTTCTAATATTATTAAAAAATAATTTATTTATTTATAAACTATATAAAACTATTATGATTATAAGTAAAAAATTAATAATTTAAAATACTTTAAAAATATATAATAAATCACGATCAAAGTATTTCTTTTTTAATTTTCGAAATCCGATATTTATCAAGGCACTATAAACTATAAAGAAACCATATAATGGACACGTCGGTGGATCAGCCAGAACCAGAACCAGGACATGTGCCGCCTGCTATTCAAGTAGCTCCCCGGGGAACCTTCTTTCATTTGAATTTCCTATTTAACTAGTCAGCCTCTAACTTAACTCTTGAATCTGCGGGCTTGGAAATTGATTTAGTATAAATTAATTAATCCTAATTAATAATAAAATAGTGTTTTGTTTTTTGTTAGAGATAAGAGCAGCAATTTAAGGTAGGCCCCACCATAAACCAATTGTCTGTTTTCTCCTATCTCTATAAAATAGACTCAATTTTTCCACTAAATTTTCATATAACAACTTGAGTGAAATTAATTGAAGTGTGTTAAGTTTAATTAAGAAGTTAATTAGCAAGAAAATAGATAATTATGGGTTCTCTTATGGCAGGTTGGGACTCTCCTGTTTCTGATCCTCAAGCTAGTAAGTTCATTTTAATTTTCATTTCTTTAATTAATGGCAAATTATATTAGTCCTTTTATAATTTGTTTAATTTTTGACTTTTTTGGATTTAATTTATAGTGAAATTCCGAAAAAATAAGTCATTAACGAAGGGAGAGATAGATGCATATTGGAGATCCAAAAAACTAATAGAAGAAGAGCATCAAAAATATATCTCTACCTTATCCCCTGGAAGCCAAAATCAGGTATACATAGACAGATTCAGAATTTTAAATTATAATTATTGAGTTCTGTCGAACTCGTAATATTATGGTGATTAATTTTTGGCTGTTTTAATTGGAGACAGGCAAATATTGTATTTGAGGAGGCAGCTAAAACAGCGGAAGAAAGTCTTTCTAATTTGGAAAATCAGGAGAGTTTAGATCAACTAATCAAGAAAAATGGATGGTAATTAAGCGTAATTAATTTATAGCTTTTTGATAATGATCTTTATTAGTAATTAACAAGATCGACTCATTTAGCTATTGCTATTAATTTAATTATCAATAAAGATTATTTTTTTTATAGTAATATTAATTAAATGCTTATTATATATTGAGTGACACCTATATTATTACGGCTAGATGAATGAAATTATTTTTAGTTGATTGATTAAAAATAATAATATTTATTTATAAAAAAATTAATTTTATTTAATTGCAGGTGGATAAGTAGCCATTGGGCACATTTAAATGAGCCACCAGTGAAAGAACCAGAAGGTGCAGCTTACAAATACGTGTCACAATTTCACGTAGCCAACATGGCTACTGGATCCAACACTAAACCCGGTCCGACCGGAATCAACGCTTGAACCGTTGTTTGGCTTTTGACCGGTTGCTACTAAGTTTTTTTTTTTTTTTTGGGTTAATTTCATTTTTTTATGACAGGCTACTTTTAATTTAATTTGTGAAAGTATTGCGTCTATGTATTTAGAGTTTGTATTAAGGCGTTGATGCTTGTAATGTTGGGACATACATGTCGTTGTAACATATTTTTTTGTATTACCTACGACGAAGGTTAAAAGTATATTAGTATAATATATATATTTGTTCGCGGGATTGTATGAAGTCTAATTTTTTTTAATGTAAAATATAAATTTATGCATAGAATTTTATTAAAATTATGACAAGTAGTATATCTGGATTCATAATTTTATAAACACAAAGATCTAATACTAATTAATAACAATTGTAATTAATACTCAAATAGCTTTTTTAATGAGGGTACAAAACTTCAAATGACAAAACATTAGTATATGCATAGAAGTATATTGTTTTTTTTGAAACACATATTTCGGTTTTCATCAATTTCTCTCTTTCTCTTTCTATTTTAATTTTAATTGATTAGCTTTTTCTCACATAAGTTATAATCAATTAATCTTTTTCACGTTCGATCATAGATCTTTTTATCACAATATTGATTCTTGACATAAATATCAATTATGAGTTTGGAGCAATCTATCTCATCAGTTCAATTATTACTACCTCCCAAAAGTTCATTATTAAGTTTTCATCAATTTCTCTTTCATTTATTTCCTATTTTAGTTCTAATTAGTTGTCTCTTTTTTTTAATGTGATTATGCGAACTACAATCTAACAATCTTTTCCACGCAAGTTATGATCAAACGATCTCAATATTGATTCTCCACATAAATGTCAATTTTAAGTTTGAAGCAATCCGTCTCATCAGTTCAACTATTACTAGCTACCAAAAGTTCATTATTCGGTTTTCATTAATGCCTCTTTTGTCTCTTTTCAATTTAATTTTAATTAATTAGCTTCTTTTTTCACGCAAGCTACGATCTAACGATCTTTTCTACACAAGTTACGAACTAACTATCTTTTCGTCACGATATTGATTCTCAACATAAATATCAATTCTAAATTTAGCGCAACCCATATGTTCAGATCAACTATTACTAATTAACTACCAAAAATTCATTATTCGAATGCGTCTTCATCATCGACTTATCTCACACTCTCAAAGCAAATTTAGATTTCTTGCTTCATTTTCCTTCTTTCCATCTCAAGCCACTCATATTTTCAACCAAAAATCAAAAATAAAAAAGGTCGAGATCATGGTTTGGTGGGCTTTGTACCTAGTGCTCTACATGTGGATCATATTAACATATATTTCCATTTCCCATAACATCACTCAATTCCAATAACCTGCCTTAAATCTCGCCATATTTATTTGTCCACTATATTATAAATAATTATCTAATAATATTTATTTAATTTTAAAAATCAAGAGATAATTACTTTTTCTGTATGGTTTATCTCTTTATTAAATACTATTCAACATCTAATATATTTTTAAAGCATTAAATATAATATATTCAAAAGGTAATGAAGTAATATTACTCCTATTATTTATTATTTCTTAAAGTATGTGTCAAGTTAATAATGAACAACTATTGTTAGACAGAACCGTATCATTCTTATCTAAGGCTTCATTCATTCTAAGTTACACCCTATATCATTCATTATTTGGTTATGCATTACAAAATTGGCAAATTCCATAGATGACCTTTTACCTAACCTATAGTTTCATATATGTTGAACAATAAGTGAATTACCAACTACTAATGAAAGTGAAATATGATAAATTGTATTTATGAAATGAAGTAAATACAGTACATTGTATTATTGTAATAATTAGAGAAATTAATTATTATAATCATCATGTGACGGGAAACATATACTCCCTCTGCTCCTAATTACTTGTCCACTTTTGAATTGGCACATCTATTAAAAAAACAATAATTGACATAGTGAATTTACCATTTTACCCCCATTAATTATGAAGTGGATGGATTAAAAACTTGAGATTTTCTAGAAGTTCTACCTTATTCAAAGTAAAATTAAGGGTATAATAGGTAAAAAAATTGTTCTTAATTTGTCAACATTAATTAAGGATAACTAAAAAAGGAAATATGAACAAGTAATTAAGGACGGAGGGAGTAATAATTATTATATTCACATCTAAACATGAAAACAATTATTGTAATCCTACTAAGACAGAGAATCAACTAGTATTATTTTAGTTCTATTCGAACAAGGAAGCCAAGTGTGTCGGAAAATAAAGGTAAAATATAATATAATTATCAAAATAATAATATGGAATTTTAAATAAATATTATTATAAGAATATTTATGTTAATACATAAATAATATTTAAGTTGTATTGGACACTGCCCTAAAATACTATTTCAACAACGTGAAATATTTGGAAAAAGTCAAACAAGTCTACCGAAACCAACAAAAATTTAGCAAAAGTAATAGAGAGATTAGATTAGTGGCTAACTTTCGGATCAAGTAAATGTGATACTTGGTCACCAAGTTGGATGACTAGAAAAGCACATGTAAATCATTAAAAATAATTATTATATTAAAGTGTGTTCTATATAATAGTATTGTTTTAGGAAATAAATCAAGAGTAGGATTTTCAAGTAGTTTAAGATTCCTTACTAGTTTAGGATTTGTTATTTATGGTATTTACTCATTTATGTTTAATTAGAATATGTCAGTTTCTAGTCCTAGTTTACTTTGATGATTAATATTAGTATTATAAATAGAGTTGCCTTATTACATAGTTTTAGTTTCAATATACAAAAAGCCATTGTTCCATTGTGAATATTGAATAACAAGAATACTACGTCTCTTGTTCTTAGTTTATTTCAATTTTCAACCATGATTGACACGGCAATAGACACATTCTATGTAACAGAAGAGGAGCTTATAAACTCGCCTTCTCGAAAAGATGGAATCGATGAACTTACAGAAACAGCATTACGAATTCATGGTTGTAATCTGATTCAAGAAAGCGGGATTTTGCTCAGATTACCTCAATCTGTAATGGCCACTGGTCAAGTATTATTTCATCGATTTTATTGCAAGAAATCATTCACACATTTTAACAATGTGAAGATAGTTGCTGCTACTTGTATTTGGCTTGCATCAAAACTCGAAGAAATTCCAAGAAAAACTAGACATGTGTGTAACGTTTTTCGCAGAATATTGGAATGCAAGAGAGAAAACTTAGTTGAATGGAAACATATTGATTTGAAAACAGAGCTAATCATCGAAACAGAGATACATGTTTTGAGAGAGATTGGATTTATTTGTCATGTTGAGCATCCACATAAATTTGTATCGATTTATATTGCGATTCTTGAAATTACATGTCCAGAATTGAAACAAGAAGCATGGAATCTTGCAAATGATAGTTTGCGCACAACATTGTGTGTAAGATTTAAGAGTGAAATTGTAGCTTGTGGAGTTATATATGCTGCAGCTCGTAGATTTCAAGTGCCATTACCAGAGAATCCTCCTTGGTGGATAGCATTTGATGCAGTTAAGGATGGTATAGATGAAGTTTGTAGAGTTCTTGCTCATCTTTACGAACAAATTTAGAATTTAAAATTTATGTGTTTCCGCTTCAACTTTTGTTATTATATATTTTTTTATAAATTTGATAATTTTTTAAATATAATAACACTTTCTTGGAACCCTCACCTGAACTTGTTTTTATATATTTGATAATTTTTTAAATATAAATAACTGTTCCTTGGAAACCCACTTGAACCTGAATTTTTATGAGCAATTTTCGCATATAACAAATATAAAAATCATATTTGTATGTTATAACTATAGTTTGCATAATTGCGCTCCATAACAAATTTTATGTTTGTTATGGGGCTTTTGATTTGTATAATTCGCTACAAAACATCCAATTTTATTCAAATTGTTCAGTTTTATATAAATTCATTTATACATTGTAATTTGTATAGTAAGATTTGTATTTGTATAATTATAAGTGTATATGACGAAAATATATGTATTTGTATTTGTATATACACTTTTCTCTCGCTTTATACAAACACAAACACATTTTATACCGAAATGTATAAAATGACTAATTGTATACTGAAAATGACTAATTGTATATCGAATCAGATAACAAAAAAAGGGGATGTTTGTTGCGAATTACAATTAAAATAAACTATGGCTATAACATTTAATTTGAATTAATAGTTTGTTATTTCATACAATTTTCCCAATTTGTTAGGGACAAGGCATAAGTACCCCTTCAACTATGGACGAAATCTCAGCGACACACCTTAACTATGCATGAGTCCTATTACCCCTGAATTATTTTAAAGTGTAATAAACACACCCTAAAACCTCTATAATCACTCACATGAAGGGAGGTGTCTTACACTCGCCTCCACATCATCCTTACGTCAGCACCACATCATCAAATTGTCAGATTTTTAAAAAAAATAAAAAATTCATGTTATTTAATTCATTATTCTTCATTACTATCACTACACCCACCATAACCACTAAAACACTCTATATCCACCATTAAAACTCATAGCAATCACCATGAAAATTGTAACCCACTATCAAATTCACTCCTTCTCCACCACCAGATTCAATGTCTACTATCAAACTCATTTTTTTACCGCCAACGTTTTCTCACTCAAATATTATTTGGGCAAGATGAAGTAAAGGACAATCGAAGTTGAAAGAAATAAGAAGAAGATGATGTATTATCTGTGCTAAGTAATTGTGAAAATGTGCAATTGAAAATGGACATATGTTCATATTAGTCAGATTTTAATATTTATTTTATCTCACACATGCCTCCAAGAGAGTGAGCACACTCTCTGTGCCACCTCAGCATTGAAGGGCATATTTATTGCATTTTAAAACAATTCAAGGGGGTAATAGGACCCATATATAGTTAAGATGTGTTGCTGGATTTTGTCCCTAGTTGAAGGGGGTACTTATGTCTTATCCCCAATTTTTATTTGGAGTAATGCTAAATGGCCAGAATTTGGCCAGAAATTTTAAAAGTCTACAATAACTTTTTTATTTTAAAATAAACTGATCTTCTTTCCATTTTTTAATTAAAAGGTATTAAAGTTAAAAAGGTAAAAATATTCATAAAGATAAAATGACATAGTGTGAAATATGTTATTTTACCATTCTGACCAACTTCTGGCTAAATTTTCTGACAAAAAAGATTTTTCCTTTTAAATATGTGTTTATGTATTTAAGTTAATATTTGGAGTTGGTATTAAGGTGTTGATGCTTGTATTGTTGGGACATTTTTTAAATATTTTTTTTGGTAAACAGAAAAGGAAAAGGGGATTACAGTACGGAAAATCGAACCCTTACCGACAAGCTCAATAATGTTAGAATATACATGTCATTGTAACATATATTTTCCTGCTACCTAATGAAAAAAGGTTAGAAATATAGTAGTTGGATGATATAATTTTATTAGATCTAATTTCTTTAATGTAGAATATAATTTTATCCATAGAATTTTATTAAAATTATGACAAGTAGTATATCTGGATTCATAATGTCATACGCACAAAGATTTAATACTAATAACAATTGTAATTAATACTCAAATAATCTTTTAATGAGGGTAGAAAACTTTTAAATGACAAAATATTAACACTTTGTTTGGATCATTGTTATCCATTGTTTCATAATGTATTGTATTGTATTGTACTCTATTGTACTCTATTGTATGATAGATACAATGTTTGGCTAGACTGTATTGTTTGTTGTTGTTTAATAACATTTTTATTATTTGGTTTGACTGTATCATATTGTATTGTAATTTATAAATTTACTAAAATATCCTTAATTATTCTAGGGTAGGAAGTTTGACTAGAATTAAATAATATAAGGTAAAGGCTAAAATAGTATTATGAAATATTATGTAAAGATGTAATTGGAAAAAGAAATTAAGTAACAATGGAAACACACCAAATTGGTTGTTCCATAAAATGGGGATTTTCATTGTTACGTAACAACGGAATTTAACAATACAATACAATACATTTTAAGTAACAATCAAAACAAATATTGTAGGTATAGTAACGATACAATACAATACAATGGGTAACAATGATCCAAACATAGTGTAAAGGTTGGGTCGAGTGTTTTTTTTGTTTGCCCATAAAACACATTTTTCAGTCTCTAATTTTAATTGCTTAGCTTCTTTTTTCACGTAAGTTATACTCAATTAATCTTTTTCACATAATAACGATCTTTTTAACACGGTAATGATTCTTGACATAAATGTCAATTATGAATTTGGAGCAACCCATCTCACCAGTTCAACTATTATTAGCTACCAAAAGTTCATTATTCAGTTTTCATAAAAAAAAGTCATCTGTTTCCTATTTTAGTTCTAATTAATTCGCTTTTTTTTTTTAATGCGAACTACAATCTAACGATCTTTATTACGTCATGATATTTGATTCTCAACATAAATGTCAATTTTAAGTTTGAAGCAATCTGTCTCATGAGTTCAACTATTACTTAACTACCAAAAGTTCATTATTCAATTTTCACTAATGTCTCTTTTGCCTCTTTCCAATTTTAATTCTAATTAATTAACTTCTTTTATTTCCATCTCAAGTCACTCACATTTTCAACCAAAAACAAAAAAAAAAAAAAAAAAAAAGGTGGAGATCATGGTTTTGTGGGGTTTGTACCTAGGGCTCTACATATGAATCATATTCACCTATATTTCCATTTCTCATAACACCACTCAATTCAATTATTATCATAAAAAAAAAGGTGGAGATCATGGTTTTGTAGGGTCTGTACCTAGTGCTCTACAGATCATATTCAACTATATTTCCATTTCTCACAACATCACTCAATTCAATTATTATCATCCTTATTTCATTCTTTATTCATTTCTAAGTTACACCCTATATTCATTCACTATTTGGTCATGCATTACAAAATTGGCAAATTTCATATATGACCTTTTACCTAACCTATAGTTTCATATTTGTTGAACAATAAGTGAATAACCAATTATGAAAGTGAAATATGATAAATTGTATATATGAAATGAAGTATAGTAATTTGTATTTACAATAGCTATGTTATTGTTATAATTAGGAAATAAATTATTACAATCATGATGTGGTTGAGAAAATATATTTTACTTCAAAAGAATTGAACAATTCTTTTTGCAAATTCCTGATCAAACTTAAATTATTTTTCTAGAAAAACGAAATGTTTTGTAATCTGATCCAAGAGAGCGGGATTTACTCAAACTACCTCAATCTGTAATGGCCACTGGTCACGTTTGTAGAGTTCTTGTTCATCTTTACACTCTAAAAAAGCACAAACCTTGTTACACACACTCAGAGACGAATTTACTATTTAAAATTTATAAATACAAAATACCACTAAATTTTATTGACTATAAATAGTAGACAAATAAAAATAGACGAAGAGTATCAGTCTAGTAGGTTGATGCACCTCAAAGGAAGCAAATACAATATTCATAAAGACAGTTAGTTGGAACAGCAAGGTCATTTTGGTAATTACAGCTCCCTACCTCATTGCATAAAATGATGTTGCCTTAGCATACTTTATACACAAAACAACACAACTAAATTCTTGAGAAAGTTCTTTAATTTCAACTCAAAATCTTTAAGTTTTATTTTTATCAAATGGCTGATAAAAGCAAAATTCTGATCATTGGAGGAACAGGGTATATTGGTAAATTTGTAGTTGAAGCTAGTACAAAATCTGGACACCCAACTTTTGCTTTAGTTAGAGAGACCACAGTTTCTGATCCTGTTAAGGGCAAAATTGTTGAGAATTTCAAGAATTTGGGTGTCACTATTATTAATGTATGTATATTATATGGTGCATTTGTTAATAAATTGAATATGCAAGTATATTTTAGTTTCTTGTTTTTTTGAACAGGGTGATTTGTATGATCATGAGAGTTTGTTGAAGGCTATAAAACAAGTGGATGTGGTGATATCAACTGTTGGTGCAATGCAATTGGCTGATCAAATTAAGATCATTGATGCTATCAAAGAAGCTGGCAATATTAAGGTTAGTTGCTTCTTGTTTTTCATAAGGGGCTTTGAACTCGAGACCTCTCGTTAAGGGTGTAACATGAGACAGAGGGGATAATGGAAATACTAGATTCTAACTTATACCATTCTCAAAGGAGTAGTATGTGGATCTTGATTATAGTAATTTTTGATAAAATTCTTGAATTTACAGATTACATTTGAATTAGAGAATTTGGACTATCAAAGGGATGTTGAATCTGTGTTGCTTGGATTCTTCAATGATGTTGATTGATGGTTGTGTGTTGGATTGCCCAAAACTAGTGTATTTTTGGAGGATCCAACATAGGTGTAGCAACATATTTGGAGAGTCCGAGCAACATAGTGTCTCATTGATTAAAGGCATAAAATGAGTTAGATTGCTAACTGTTAACATGGCCAAGTGGTCTAGTGGAACATCTTGATCTGCATTGCCAAGTGTATGACAGAAGTATGCATCAACATCGCGTAAATGTTTCAATTTTAGAAGAACATTTCACTAGAGAAACTGAACATGATTAAGAAAATGTGTTCACAAAGCTAAATTATCTTGTGCTAAGTTTTTTTTAGAGATTCTTCCCTTCGGAGTTTGGTATGGATGTTGATAAGATCAATGCTGTGGAGCCAGCAAAGTCTACATTTGCTGTGAAAGTCCAAATCCGAAGAGCTATTGAGGCTGCAGAAATTCCCTATACTTATGTCTCATGTAACTGTTTTGCTGGTTATTTCTTACCAACTTTGGTCCAGCCAGGAGCCACTACTCCTCCTCGAGACAAAGTCATCATTCCGGGAGATGGAAATGTTAAGGGTAAGTTGAAAAAAATTCCTAATGTGGCGAATCCATTGATTTGAATGTGGTACGCGTGCCAACAGAACAAGTTCATGACAAAATGTCTCATTTTTGTTTACTTTTTTTCTGCTTTGTTCTGTTTGTCTGCAGCTGTATTCAACGAAGAACATGACATTGGCACCTACTCCATTAAGGCTGTTGATGACCCGAGAACGTTGAACAAGACCCTTTACATCAGGCCTACCAAGAACACCTTATCGTTCAACGAGCTTGTGGCTATATGGGAGAAACTAATTGGTAAAACTCTCGAGAAAATCTACGTTCCAGAGGAGCAAATTCTCAAAGACATCCAGAGTCAGTAATCTTTATATCATTTCATTTTTAGTCAAGACTCTTTCTTTCAATTTAACATAGGTAATCCTGACATTGTATACTATTGACGCAGCATCTCCAATACCAATCAATATCATACTAGCAATCAACCACTCAACATTCGTGAACGGTGATCAAACCAATTTTGAGATTGAGCCATCGTTTGGGGTTGAGGCCTCGGAACTTTATCCAGATGTTAAGTACACCACAGTGGAGGAGTACCTTGGTCACTTTGTCTAAATATTCACACGTTTGATGTCTTCGATCACTCAAATAAACTGTTAGATGATGAGTGTTATCAGACATTTTATCTGGAAGTATGAGTGCTTGTAAACTATGTCATCAGAGACGGGTTGAATGGTATGTTTTAAGTCTGTTTTTTTCTGTCCATACTGAGTAGTACTATAATGAAACTACAGAAAATGGAAGACATTCGCGTCTTTTTGCTTTTTGCATTGTTGCTCTACCATCTTGTACCAGATTTTAAGGTGTGATGTAATATGAAAGAGTCTTGTTGTCAATAAAGATCAATCAAAGAGGACTCTCTACTGTTTATACATGAGGCTCACTCATTTCAGTTTTCTCGAGCTCTCTTATGAGTTCAAGTATCGTATGGAACATAATCAACGGATCGTTTGCCTTGAAATCTAAAGAATTCCGTTAGGAACCTATGTAATAGTATCCCGATCAAATAGCTGATGAGCGGATACATAGTGATTGGAAAATATTGTCAATTTGATATGATGATTTTACATGATGAGTTATTACCCTACCAATCTAACATTATCATTCATGCTTTAGTCATACTCCAAGAAATCCCTCTGCCTTTTCTCTACTAGTTAGGTAAACTTTCCAACTTCACCTAACTTTTGTTAGGAAGAATATGCTTCTATATTCTAGAATGGATCATGATGCTTTCTTAAGTAAAGTGGGGATCTTTAAGCGAATTTCTGAGCAGATTTACTGTTTATTTTCTTTAGTCAGTATACATAAATTATACACGATCATACACATATTATACATATATTACACATCCACCATTATTGTTTGTTATATGAGAAAGGTAAGTACAAATGAAAAAAAAAAAGTTGAATAGAATAAAAAGAATTGACTAATTGCTTATGTACTATAATAAATGGAATTATTGTTGTACGTTCTGAAGATATATAAATATATACACAAATCATATTTTGTCCATCCATCCCTTGCCAAAATAATGCAAGAAGGACCACCATGTCTCAAATGCCCAAGTGGGGTTACCTTTTAACAATTTGGAAAAATAATGGTACTCAATTTCTTGAACCAAAATGAAGTTTTTCACTCTTCATTATTGACCCTAAGTACACCTTATAAACTATGTTGCTCGGATCCTCCATAAATGTCACTCGTATCTGTATCAGATCCTCCAAACATACACTACTTTTAAAGGAACTGACAAAGGTACGACCACATTTTTGAAGTATCCAAGAAAAATAGCTTAACAACATTTTCATCTCCCATAGCCTCGTCGTCCATGTGTAGCTCCCTCCTTGGCAACAACCCCATCATTTTCCCTACCTTTAGCTCACCTGCAAAAAAAAGACTAATTGTAATGCCCAGTTATTCGAAAGAACTAGAATTAGAAAGAAACCATTTTTGAAAATAATCAAATTTGGAAAGTTTGACAAATTAAACTAAGTATGAGTTTGGGTCAACTTCAAACGACCATAACACATAGCACAAACTAATTTAGGTGGGCTACAAGATATCAAATTAAAGGTCTTCGAATTATCTTTCCAACGCCACCGAGTTTGCCAGTTTTTGAGTTCGCATGAGGGAGATATGCCCGTTTGAAGTCGGGCAGTCAGAATAAGAAAAGTCACCCAGATTTTAGAAGGGTATTTTGGTCTTTTCATTACCCAATTAATTAAATTCATTTTTAGTAGTTTAATTGGGGTCTAAACTGATTTGGTTCAGTTTACGCTTCATAAAAATTACGCTAGGGTTTTGAGAGAAGAGAAAAAAGGAGAAGAAGCCAATGATTTGTCGCGTTCTTGAAGTTTAGCTTGTGGATTTCACCAAGGGTTAATCCCTACAAGGTATGTGAGATCATATAGCGTTGGTTTCGTTCACCCACTCACCAATCATGATTCAATTCAGCGTAATTATGTTATTGAAAGAAGAGTTTATGAGTTCTTGATGAATTTTATTAAAAGTTTCATAGATTCTTGAAGCTTTGAGGAGTTCTTGAGTTAATTGCATGAGATCTAAGGTTGTTTTTGAGTAGATTCTTGTATACTTTGGTTGTGTATTCGAATCTAAGTATTTAGGGAAGAAACCAATCGAATCTAGGAGGCTTAGAGTTGAAAAACGAGTAAGAAAATTCAAGGATTTTTTGGGCTGGGCATGGGGCATTGCGCTACTCAGAGCGCCCCAAGACAGAGTCTCTGGGTTGGGCACTGGAGCACCGTGCCACTCAGTGCGCCATAACCCAGACTCTGTAGTTCAGGGTCTGGCTCCCGGTGCCACTCAATACGCCAGGTCGCCAGGTCCTCTACCCTTTCCCACTTCTTTCAGTTTGAGTTCCCTTGAATCGTACCTATGTTTTCTAGTTGATTTCTACACTTTAAGGTACGTCTAAACATCATGAGATCATAAACCTTGAATCCATAATTCAAATTCAAGGAAGTTAAGAGTCGAGTCGAAAGAGTTCTTAGAGTCTTTCAAAAGTCTTTTACATTTGTTCTAAAACATGTTTTAAAGACTTGAGCATTGAGTTGAGTAAGAGTAAGAGTGAAGTTCATTTCTTCAAAAGATTATAAGGGAACTAAGTATTCCCAAGAGTTAAAATATTTTCACATTTAAACAAGAGAGGAAACATTGAATTCCAAGAGAGCCTTTGAGCTAGTTTTTGAGCAATAATCTCAAACCACAGAAAAAGTTATGTTTTTAAACATACGAGCTAGTATATTTTGGGAGTCGTATTAAACACCGATTTGGGGACAACTATGAATTCAGATAATTCAAATGTCTCTATAAACCGTGTAGCCAACATGGGTAGACAAGGGTCATACTCTTTAGATGATTCATTGATGCTTTTAGCATACACTAGTGGATCCACTTAGCGAGTAAGGTTATATACCCCCGGCAAAGTATAAGACGACCCTGGTAGCGTAAGGCAAAACGATATACCATCGCTTAAGCTCATAAAGATGGTTGTCGGTTAGAGAAACTCCCACAGAGATATTTTGTAATCTTATATAAAATGATGCAGACCAAATGACATCAGTACATCAAATGTACAAGCATGCAAGGGAAATTCTAAAACAAAACATAAACTTGAACTGGAACTGAATGAAACACTTACCTCGTCTCAACTCTACTCAACTCATTTCAATATAAAGTAGTAAATAAATGCAGTATAAAGAAAAGAATTTAAACAATAAACAACAACTCAATGTATTAGAAAATACAATATAAACTTTATATGTTTATATAAAGATACAAAATAACTCTGTAGGAAATTCTCTATCGACAACAATCACTATGAGCTATGTGATGATACAACGTCTTGCCGCGCACTGCTAGGACTGTCTTATACCTTGTCGGGGGTATAGAACCTACTACTAAGTGTATCCACTAGTCTATACTAAAAACATTAAGGAATCATCTAAAAAGTATGACCCTTTTCTAACTATGTTGGCTACATGATTTATGGAGACTTTGAATTATCTGAATTCAAACTCGTCCCTAAATTGGTGCTCATTACTACTCGCAAAATCTAACTAGCTCATATGTTTAAAAACATAACTCTTTCTGTGGTTTGAGATTATTACTCAAAAGCTCTCTTGGAAATCGGTATTTTCTCTCTTGTTTAAATGTGAAACCATTTACTCCTTGGGAATACTTAGTTCCCATATAATCTTTTGAAGAAAAAGAACTTCACTATTACTCTTACTCAACTCAATGTTCAAGTGTTAAAACAAGTTTAAAACAATTGTAAAAGACTTTTTAAATGACTCGAAGAAGTCACAAGACTTGACTCTTAACTCTACCTTGAATTTGAATTATGAATTCAATATTATGATTTGTGATAGGAAGGATATCGTGATGATTAAAGGTGTTTTTAGATAGTTAATAATGAGAAACGGTAAAAAAAACAATGTCTGGGGAGTCGCTCTTGCCAGAGCATCACAAAAACTTCTCTGAAATTTGGCCTCTGGCGTGTCGCGCCAGTCAAACTTCTCTAAAGTTAGAGGGCTGGCGCCCCGCGCCTCTCAGAGCCCCAGAGACACCAGTTCTCCCCATTTGTTCCCCACCTTTTAGTACTTGTTCCTAAGTGATGTACCTATGTTTCCTAGTTGATTCTAACACTCTAAAGTACATTTAAACATCATGAAATCATCCATAAACATGAGATCATGACCTAGAATCCATAATCCAATTCAAGGAAACCTAAGATTAAAGTCAAAGAAGTTAAGAGTCGAGTCTAGAAGTCAAGAAGCAAGTCAAAGCAAAGTTTTCTTGAAGTTTTTCAAGAGTCTTTATTAAACGTTTAAACTTCGTTTTAAGGCTCAAGTTTCAAGTTAAACAAAGAGTAAGGAGTTGAATTCATTTCTCAAAAGCTATTAGGGAACTAAGTATTCCTAAGGAAGTTTATAAATGTTTTCACATTTGAGCAAGTAAGGAACTATGATTTCCAAAAGAGCCTTTGGGCTAGTTTTCAGTAAAGGGAACATCGATTCCAAGAGACACATATGAACTAAAGTATATTTTGGGAGTAGTATTGAGCACCGAATTGGGGACGCGAGTTCATCTTAACTCAACTCTCCATAAGAACCATGTAGCCATCATGGGATTTAATGGGTCATACTTTTTAGATGATCACGTAAGTTAAGCTAGTGGATCCACTAAGTTAAGTAAGGTCCTATACCACGGCAATGTATATGATGGTCCTTGGGCAACGTGAGGTAGAACGTTATATTATCACTAGGGCTCATAGTGGTGGTTGTCGGTTAAAGAATCTCCCATTATATTACTTTTATATATAAGTAAAGTTGAATTTTTTATTGCTTTATCTTTAATGAACTAAGTTGTTTACATTGTTTTACAAGCTTTATATATATATTGCATGTGTCTTATTACTTTATATTGAGTTAAGTTGTTCATGAGTTGTACAGAGCCAAGGTAAGTGTTCCACTTCACTCTTTTCAAGCTTAAGTTGTTGTTTATATTTCCAACTCGCATACTCGTACATTCAATGTACTGATGCCAGTTGGCCTGCATCTTATTATGATGCAGACGCAGGTAACCAGGATCAACATCCAGCGAGCCGTTGATCTAATCGAGCACTCCAGAGTCTGTGGTGAGCCTCCTTGCTTTCCTAGTTTTCTTTATTAGGATGTTGTGGGGTTTGTCCCAACATCCATCTCAGTATTATAGAGACTTCATAGACAGTCATCCAGTAGTTGAGTCTCTCATCTATGTATTTACAGATATTCTATTTGAGACATAAGTTGCCATTTTGGCCAGACTTTATCATTTAAGTTGTTTTATGAACCTATATTGTGTTGAGTTAAGTCTTCCGCTGAGTTAAGTAGCTGGGCCAAGGGTTCGCTTGGGGCCAGCAATGATCTCCAAGTGCCGGCCACGTCCAGGGTGTAGGCTCGGGGCGTGACACTTAGTTTGTAATTAAATATAAGTACATTGATATTTTGTTAATAGAAGTCTTAAGTAGTACACTTTTGTAATTTTCACTGTTTATATTTTAGTTATTACTTATTTTATTAGTTGTCTTGTTGATACATGAGTCTTTAATTTATTTCCTTTCAAAAAATGAAAAAATGAGTTGTCTTTATTTAATTAGTATTTTAAAATTAGTCAAATATTTAGTCAATTCGTTGGTTAACTGCACATTAGCAGATATTTTGAATGCTTAAACCCTTTTCAAAATGTAAATTGAACCCCGAACCCTATTTGGATTTCAAATGATTTTTAATCTGTTTAAATCTTTGAAAATCTTAAGTTTTCTTAATTTCTTTCAAAAAATTAAATGGCGACTCTCTTTGAAAATCGATTTTTTTTTAAAACTTAAGTTGATTTTCGAAAAAAAAAAATTTATTTCTTTTTTCGAGTAGAACAGTGGGAATGTGACTCCATTAGAAGACAAGAGATATCCGATAGTAATTAAACAACAATAAGGAGCAAATTAAAGTAGTTTTAGGAAGAAAAAAAATTAGGCTCTTGATACCATGATAAGAATTGATAAATCATATAATGCGCAATATCAATGGTGTGATTACAAAAGTGTACTACTTAAGACTTCTATTAACAAAATATCAATATACTTGTAGTTAATGTGGTACATCAGGACATAACAAAAAGACATGCCCTAAGTTTGCTTATCAAACTTAACAATGATGTATTATTTTGCAATTTTCTTGATTGGTTTTTCTTTCTTCTTCCAGAACTTCTGAAATTTTTTAAGAATGATAACTGTAGATTATTACAACTTTGGTTACTCTTCAATAGTTTATTCCCATTGATGATTTTTTAATGTATATGCAGTTGGTATTGTTGTGTTTGGTTGAAATGCATTTATTAAATACCAACTTAAAACTTACAAAAAAAAAAAAAAACCTACTTAGAGTAATACAACAAAGTTATTGGTATACTGTTGGAGTAAATATAACATACTTCTGTCATATTATTAGTTATATAGAGAGAGTGAAATGATGGTATTATGTACCAACAACATACATTGATAAATCATATCTTGCGCAATATCAATGGTGTGATTACAAAAGTGTACTACTTAAGACTTCTATTAACAAAATATCAATATACTTGTAGTAAATATGGTACATCAGGACATAACAAAAAGACATGCCCTAAGTTTGCTTATCAAACTTAACAATGATGTATTATTTTGTAATTTTCTTAATTGGTTTTTCTTTATATCTTCCAAAACTTCTGGAATTTTTTAAGACTGATAACTGCAGATTATTACAACTTTGGTTAGTCTTCAATAGTTTATTCCCATTGATGATTTTTTAATGTACATGTAGTTGGTATTGTCGTGTTTAGTTGAAATGCATTTATTAAATACCAACTTAAAACTTGCAAAAAAAACAAACAACTACTTTGTCACGACCCGAGCCTACACCCTGGACGTGGCTAGCACTCGAGAACCATTTCTGATCCCCAAACGAACCCTTATCCTGGCTGACTACAAGCGGAAGACTAACTCAAGCATACAAAGCTAAAAAAAGACTAAAATTCATGAAAAACTTAAATAGAAGCTTTAACACAAAAGAGAATTCTGAATAAAATAAATTATTCAACTCACCATAAAATAGGCAACTTAAGTCTTTAAAACATTTAAATAAATAAATGATACAGACTTCTTAACTATACTGACTATCTATGAAGCCTCTAACTGTTAAAGATGGAAGTCGGGACAAGACCCACGACATCCTGACTAAACTGAAAAGTAAATGAAATCCTCCGGAAACAAGGAGGCTCACTATAGCAAACTCGAACCTCCGAATGTATCAACAAAGCTCCAGTTGATGATCCTGAATACCTGTGTCTGCATCATGAGAAGATGTAGGCCAAATGGCTCAGTACGTGGAATATACGAGCATGTAAGAGGAATTCTAAAGCATAAACATAAGCTTGAGCTTTGATAAAAAGGAAACATACTTACCTGGCTCAACTCAACTCAACATAATTGAACTCATTTCAATATAAAGAAGTTTAAAACAAGTGCAATATAAAGAAAAGTTGTTTAAAACATGATGTAAACTCTGTGTGTATGCAAAGATACATAAAACTCTGAGATGTATGTAAAAATACAAATAAACTGATGTATATAAGAATACAAAGTACTATTGTGGGAGTTTTTCTAAGCGACAACCATCACATAATAGCTATTGTGATGATACAACGATCTTTCTCACGCTGCCAGCGCATCCCATACCGGGCCATAGGTATAGGACCTAAATTACTAAGTTGATCCACTAGTCTATGCAAAAAGGATTCATCTAAAAAGTATGACTCTTTTCTACCCATGATGGCTACATGGTTTATAAAGATTGTGGGTTCTCTGAACGCTCCCCCATATCGGTGCTCAATACTACTCCTAAAATATGATACTATCTCTTTATGTTTAAAAACATACTTCTTTTTGTGATTTGAGATAATTGCTCAAAAACTTAGCTTAAAAGCTCTCTTGGAAATCTCAGTTTCCTTTCTTGTTCAAATGTGAAAACATTTACTCTTTAACTAAAAACTAGCACAAAGGCTCTTTTGGAAATCAAGGTTTCCCTTTTTCCTTAAATGTGAAAACATTTTAAACTCTTGGGAATACATAGTCCCGATATAATCTTTTGAAGAAATGAATGTACTCTTTACTCAAAACTTAAGTCTTAAAACAAAGTTAAAGCGTTTGTAAAGACTTCTTAAAATATGGATCATGCCGAATTATGGACGTGAACGACTCATTGCAAGGTTTTCAGTAACCATAGATAGAACTCAATACTCGAAACTCAAGACCATCAATGATAATAATCATTTAAAGAATGCTCGACTTAGAGGATTTATGCGGAATTATGAGCATGAACTTTGTCAGGCAATTGAGTGAATGCATTCAACTCAAAAGATGGTCTTAAACAAATTTTGGGTGTGCTGTCAACGACAACCACAGATTTGTTAAGCCTAGGACTTTTACGCGGCGTCTTCACCATCGAATTGGAATGAGAGACGATTAAGTGGAGAAGATTTAAGGTTAATGAGATATGGATGAAGAAAATTGAAGGGTTAATCGATATACTGCTTGTTGACACACCCAATTTTGACCCTCCCCGATAGAAGTTAATTTTTGAGCTTCTTAATTTTCAAACGATTTAGAATAATTAGCTTTACAAAATTCAAATAGTTTCAAGGTTATTTTAAGTATCTCCGTCGATTTTATAGTATTTTAAATAATAAACATATTTCGTATAATTATATATGTGCGTAATTAGTATATTTCATAAATATTTGAAAATCATATCAAAAGATTTCTACGTTATTAAAATAAGTATTTTGATAATTTAGTTTTGGCTTGAATTGTTATCTTAAATTTTGAAGTAGTTAGCTTGTATTCAAATCAAATATTTTATAACTAAGTTAATCATGTTGTTTCGTTACGATTGAGAAGTTCCTAAATTAATTATATTAATTAGATTTTAGCCAAATTTACAAACTAAATTCGATTTGGCTAAATTATTAATTCACTTGGCTATATCTTATTTTAAACTCACCAAAAGACTTTATTTTTGGGCCCTTCATTCAATAATTTCCAGCAGCCCATATTCCTATTTACAGAAACCCAACTTCCCTTTTTATTCTTCAACTCATTCCAATTTCCAAATTTCCAGCAACCCAACCCACTTTTCTCCCCCGACCCGGCCCAATCTTGCTCAAAAGAAACCCAGGAACAGGCAAAACCCTTCCAACGTTAACACCATCTTACAACATCAATAGCAGCAACCAATACAACACCAACCCCTGCGTCTTCTTCACGCAAGAAAACCCATTCGCCGACCCAGCAACAACGAGTCCAGTCTAATCCAATCCAGTCGCAGCGTCGTCTGCTCCCGTCCCGTCCCTCTCGAACAGTACTTCGTAGCAGCAGCACGCGGCTGTCCCATTTCCTCTTTCGAAATGGGACGAAATTTCAGAAAAAAAGAGTGTTTAGCTTGATTTTTGATTTTTGAATTTGGAATTGGGCCTTGGTTTGCCCGATTTTTGGTCCGTTTTCCCCATTTCGAAACCCTATTCCCTTCTATATATATATATATTGCCTGTTGTTCACTGTGAAAGGGGAGATATTTTTTAGTTGGGAAAATTTTACTAAGGAAAAGAGATTAGCACAGTAGGAAATAGCTAGAGAAATATATACAAAACACGTTCGAGTGTCATTCTCCTTTCTAGTTTACTCTCACTTCATAGCATTTATTTGAGTCCGAATTTCTGCCTGGTTTATTACGCATATTTGAGTGTGGTGGTGGAATAGTTGTCTCCAAGATCATCACCGTCCCTGTTTCGCTGCACACAAGAAGGTAATGCCTTCTCCATTATAGTATCTTCCTTGCTTTTTCTTCTGTTTAGAAGTGATAAATTTTTATGTCGGAGAGCCTCACTGGTTCGCTGTTAGTGATTGATTTAGTGAATTATTAATGCGATATTCTGTTCTTTATAGATTATATTGATTCGGTTTTGATGTCAAATTAGTGTCTTGTTCCGTGTTGGCATCGTTGCTCTTATGCTCCTTAGTTTGAACTCGTTTTTTTTTGCTAGTTTACTTCTTGTATGTTTGCCCTTATATCTTCTGGCTATATCTTCTTTTTCTTACAGCATGTTAGTTTTATTCATTTTCCTACTGTAAGGTCGTCTTTCTTTTCTTTCATTTCAAAACATTAAGGCAGAATCCAAAATAAAATAAAATAGTTGTTATGGAGGTTGTATGTCGTATTATTTATCGTTTGTTGGACATAATAGTCACTTAGCTTCTATTCATTTTTTTTGAGTTTATTTTCGTGCTTGTCTTCTATGTTTTAAGCTTAGTTAACAGTCATTTGGTCAAGTCCTGTTTTAGTCTTCTCTATCTAAAATATGGCGTGATTTTTTGGTTTGTTTAAACCTAGTTTTTTTCTCATTTTCCTCCCCGTTCGGAACCATGAGGGCATGAACATGTTTGAAGCTTATTTTTCTGCCTGTAATGGGTTTGGTATTGATCGTTAATTATTTAAGCTCGTCTTGGTTTCTCAATAGCATCCAGATTTAGGTCGTGTTGAAATATTTTTTAGAACATATCGAATTTTTATCTCTTGCTAGTGTGTTATGGTGCGCATTTGTTAAATAAGTGCTAAGTCGATTTTAGCATCAAGATTAGCCGCTGTCCAGATTCATTGTGTATTTCGATAAGAGATCTTCATTATTTTAACCCAAAAGCTCCCTGGAGAATCCGTGCTTTGATGCCTGGTCCCGTTGGTCCTAAGTTCATATTGATTTGTAGTTGTTTGCTATATGACTACTACTGCCTATTGACATTTAGTCCGTAATTGCACTCTATGAGTTGGTTACTCAATATTAATTGCTATTGAGATTGTGTTACTTAATTTGACAACAACAACAACAACATACCCAGTGAAATCCCACAAAGTGGGGTCTGGGGAGGGTAAAACGTACGTAGACCTTACCACTACCTCGTGGAGGTAGAGAGGCTGTTTCCGGTGGACCCTCGGCTCAAATACATCCAAACCAAGAAGAGGAAAGGAAACATTATATAAAACATAACATCCAATAAGAAAAATAGTGCATAAACCACAACGGAGACAATAACATCAAGAAAACGACATATGACTATATGATCACAGACAAGAACTAAAAGTGCCAGGCTATGACTACTACAAACACTACCAACCCATACCCTCGCAAAGGAAGACAACACGCTAACCCTACTAACCTTCAACCTTAATACG
>JAJOOH010012827.1:0-69461 GCA_029582605.1 Solanum gracilifrons
TACAATTTTCAGCTAGCATGCAACGATCATCACAAGAGATTAACTCAACAACCGGGTAATCACAACGAGATGCTAGCAGTTCACATATGACCTATGTAAATTAATTTGCCTCATCGTAGCCGCACACTCATGTCATTTAATTAAGAGAACTATTCAAGTCATCCATATTGATCGTAACTGACACTCAAATTTCAAGAGAACAACCACATTCAAACACCTCAACAGGTGGTATTTAGAACATGTCCCCACCACACCAAAAACATCTAATATTGTCCTCAATGTAAAAAAGAAAAAGAACAAGAGATAAAAACAAAAGTAAAAAGACAATAGCACCGAATGAAAAGAACAAGGTCAAGAGGATTATTCAATATGTGGCCATTCGACAAGGTTTGTGGAATGCGTCGAACCACTCGGCACACCGCCGAACTGAATGAAGCCCGCCAAAATTTCTAGAACAGTACCTCTGTAGGATGGGCCAAAGGGAAATTGAAATCGATCTCGCCGAACTACTCGGCAACCCGTCGAATAAGCATAAGGTTCTCCAAAATTTCCAGAACATTGGCTCTGTAGGATGGGCCTAAAGGCAATTCAAATTGGGTTTGTCCAACCTCATCGGTGCATCGCCAAGCAAGATGATCGCTTCGCTAAATTTACCATAATGATAGTTCTACCGTCAGGCACAGAAAGTGAACCAAATTGAGACCGCCAAACTACTAGGTGGTCCGCCGATGTGGGTTTGCCATTGCACAAGCACCCATCCCTGCACATTCAATACACATTATTCGAAAACAACTAATGCTTGGGTTGCCTCCCAAGAAGTGACTTATTTAACGTCGTGACATTATCCAAAATAGAGTTTAAGATGCTGCTCATTCCCCTTGAAAGCTGGCTCATCTTTACCTTCAATTTCAATTGCCCCATTTTTAAACACTCGAGTCAACTTGGAATGACTAGGCCACTTCGATTTAAGTTTATCGGGGAAAAGTTTCAAACGAGAATTGTGGAGCAAAACAAAATCACCGACTCAGAATTCGCGCTGAAGGATTTTGGCATCGTGCCACTTCTTCAGTTTTTGCTTATACAAGGCTAAATTTTCATATGCTCTTAACTCAAATTCCGTAAACTCATGAAATTGATTTACTCTCCCTTTCGCAGCCTTCTCCTAGTTTAGATTTAGTGTCTTCAAGGCCCATAGAGCTTTATATTGAACCTTAATTTGTAGGTGACATTACTTTCCAAACACTAACCAATAGGGTGACATACCAATCGGTGTTTTGAACGTGGTACGATACGCCCATAGGGCATCATCCAATTTTTATGACCAATCCATCTGATTTGCATTAACCATTGGTGCAAATATATTTTTAATCTCTCGGTTTGAAATTTCCATTTGGCCGCTTGTTTGTGGATGGTATGGCGTTGCAACTTTATGCTTGAACCCGTATTTTCTCAATAATGAGGCAAATATCTGGTTGAAAAAATGAGACCCTCCATGACTCATTATAGCACGCGGGGTACCAAATCGGGTAAATATATATCCCTTGAATAATTGCACAACACTTGCCCTTATTGTTGAACAATGCTACAACTTCCACCGATTTGGAAACGTAATCAACCGCCCCAAAAATGTACTTATTTCCAAAAGAGCTTACAAACGGACCCATGAAATATATATCCCAAACATCAAACAATTCAACTTCTAGGATGGGGTTAAGAGGTAATTCTTGCTTTCTTGATACCCTCATTTATGTTGGCACACTATGCATTGTTTCACAAAGTCATATGTCTCTCGATATAGTAATGGCCAATAGTAGCCACTTTGAATCACTTTTGTTGTTTTTCACACCCCACTATGATGTCGACAAACAGGTGAGGCGTGACACACATTGAGAATTTCATTGACTTCCTCTTCTGGTACACATTTACGAATGATATGGTCTGCACATTCCCTGAATAAATATAGTTCATCCCAGAAATACGTTTTTACATCAAACAAGAACCGCTTCAGTTGGTATAAGTTCAGATTCTCAGTTATAATTCTACACACTACATGGTTAGCAAGGTCAGCATACCAAGGAATAAGATTATGAGTGATGGTGAATACCTGCTCATTTGGGAATGAGTCATTTATGTCTAACTTAAGCTCTTCTTTTTTCTCTGCCTCCAACTTTGATAGGCGATCAACCACTTAATTTTACCAACCTCTTATATCTTTGACTTCAAAGTCGAATTCTTGAAGTAATAACACCCATCTTATCAATCTTGGTTCTGCTTCTTTCTTCGCCATTATGTACAGAAACAATCTATAACTCTAGCGCCCAACAAGTATGCCCTAAACTTCTCAAATGCATATACTACAACAATTATTTCCTTCTCAGTAATAGTGTAATTACATTGTTCTCCATTTAGCAACTTCATGGTGTAGTAGATTGGGTGAAAGATCTTGTTGCGCTTTTTCCCTAACACAACTCCCGGAGCAATACCACCTGCATCACACATCACTTCAAATGGTTTAGACCAATCTGGGCTAATGATCAGTGGAGTAGAGATTAGCTTTTCTTTCAAGCAATCAAAAGCTTTGGAAGATGCATCATAAAAAATAAATTGCACCTCTTTCTCCAATGGCTTTCAAAGTAGGTGTGCAATTTTTGAGAAGTCTTTGATGAATATCCAATAGAATCTTGCATGACGTAAGAAACTCCGAACACCATTTACAAAGATAGGTAAGGGTAGTTTCTCAATTACCTTAATATTTTCTTTGTCCACCTCCAATCCCTTCGGTTACACCTTGTGGTCTAGGACTATGCCTTCCTTAACCATGAAATGGCATTTTTGCCAATATAGGACTATGTTAGTTTCTACGCACCATTGAAGGACTTGCCCAAGGTGTGCAAAGAATATTTGAAATGAATCACCCATGATTGAGAAATCAACGATGAAGACATCTATTGAGTCTTCCATCATGTCTGCGAAAATAGATTACATGCAATGTTTGAATGTTGTCGGGGCATTACATAACCCAAAAAGCATCCTCTTGAAAGCAAAAGTCACATAGGGACATGTCAAAGTGGTTCTCTTTATCCTCCGATGCAATGGAGGTTTGGTTATACCCAGAATATCCATCTAAGAAACAGTACTATCCACGCCCCGCAAACCTATCAAGCATTTGGTCCAAAATGGCAATGGAAAATGATCTTTCTCGATTCATGAATTTAGCTTCCGGTAGTCCATGCATACTCTCCAACCGGTGACCGGCCTAATAGGTACAAGTTCCCCTTTTTCATTTGGGACCACCGTGATGCGGCCTTTCTTTGGTATAAATTGTACGAGACTTGCCTAATTGCTATCTGCAATAAGGTAAACCATGTCTGCGTCTATACACTTGATGATCTCTTTCTTCACCAGTTCTAACATGGGTGGGTTTAGTGTTATTTGATATTCCACAAATGGTTTGCATTCACTATCCAATTGGATTTTATGTGTACAAATCACGGGTAGAATACCTACAATATTAGTAATTGCTTATCCTATTGCCTTAATGTAGTGTTTCAACAGTTCAAGAAGCAACTTCACTTGCCACTCTAGCAAATCTACTGCAATGATAAACTGTAAGTTATTTTTCTCACCCAAAATTTCATACCGAAGATGAGATGGGAGCACTTTCAACTCATGTTTTGGAGGTTCTGATGAGTCCATAAATTGAACTCATTTAGGGCTATATTTTAATATAAATAGTGTCCTTGAATGCCTGTTTTATCTCAATACCTGATTAAAATGCTGAAGTTTCAGGTATTTGAAGTTTTAGTGGAAGAATGGACACTTAGGCGCAAAATGGAGCAAATAGGGCTGAAAAGAACAACAAAATGAATCCTGCGGTTCGCCAAGTTTAACTTGGCGAGTCGCCGAGACGACATGAACAGCCCGTCGTTCCAGTATGCGAAGCCTCGAAGGAAGTGGATCAAAAGGCGAGTATAGGAGTAGTTGGTGAGTCGCCCATAAGTTTCGCGAAGCAGTACTGTACCGCCTAATGATCCAGAATGCGAGGATGCTAAAGGCAAGACACTAAAAGCGATAAGCTGACCAAAGGACGGATCGCCGAGTTTACTGGCGATCTCGACTAATGTCACCAAACAATCCTCCACAGCACAATCTGTAAAAACTATAAAATACTATTTTGAATTGTAGTCTTAAGGGAGATTGGAGTGTGGAACAATTATTATTATTATTTTCACTTTAGAACATATTCTAGCTAATATTTTTCTCTCAATTTTAAAGAGGGTTTTGTGGAGACTTGAAGAAAGGAGTTCTTCTTCCCCATGTTGGAAGTGGGTCTTCTCTGTTCATCTTCCTTTGTTTAATCAAGGTTTAATTTCTTATTCCCAATTAATTTCATTATCATGTTAGGTATAATTTCTTATTTCTTGATATGTGGCTAAAAACTCCCATTCTTGGGGTGTGATTTAGCAATTATGGGTTGATATTCTTGTTGGGTCTTACTTGCTAATAGATTAGATTTATTTTAATGGTGATTTCACCTAGTGGTTGTGGCCTAATCTAAAGGGTTTTTAGTTGCAAATACAAAGCTACCTATGTGTTTTCGGCTTGCCCGAGAGGGAGGTCACGAAACCAAAACCACTTGACTGATGGCGTAAGGAGTGGGTCGACATGAGGTTTAGCCTAAGAGGGTGAGCCCTAGTCCCATATCCTAACACTCAGCTCAAGAGAGTGAGTGGGGTAAGGCGCAGGCTGGTCTTCATGCGGCAAATGGGTGTCCGAGAAGAACACATTTGAAACGGGATAAGTTGCCCAAGAGGGAACTTATTTCCATTTAAAGCTTAACCTAGTCACTGTTGTCTTGCAAATTTCCTATCGAAAGCATGTACCCAATAATTTATCTCAACTTGTATTGCGGTCACATTCCAAGAACCTTTCCCCACACTTGATTTTCTTATTTATTTTGTTGTTTTAGTACTTGTTACAAAATCCAATTTGATATTTGACACTTTCGTGTCACCCCCTTTAATTTACAATGTCTTTTATCACAAATGTCTTTAACTACGACTAATTTGAATAAAATTCTAATTGGTTATTAATTCTCAAAACCGCTCCCTTGGGACACGACCCCAACCCTTGTTTGGGTTACTATATTATCGACGATAGTAGACACTCATACCATAGGATAGTGTCATTGGTCACGATAAGCATCAAATGGTGCCGTTGCCGAGAAGTGGTGTTAATTGAGAATTTTTAGTTCACTAGAATTTCTGTCGTATGAATCCTAGTTTACTAACTTAACTTTTAGTTTTGCTTTCTTGTCTATATGTAAGCAGAGGAAGTGAGTATGGCGAGCAGAACTCGAGAGCTAATGTAGTCTCTTCCATTAGAGGTAATGATATTTCTGGAGTGTATCCTCACCTTCAAGCAATTAGAGGGTGAACGGATCCACAAGTCATAGGCAAGGTTTAATGAACTGATCAATCAATGCCCAAATCATGACATTTCCACCATAGCTCTTCTTGATTGTTTCTCAGGAAGTCTTAATCCTGGAAACAAGAGGTTGGTCGACCAACTCAATTCGGGAGGCATTGCGAAACAACCATATGTGATCGCAGCTCACTTGCTTAATCAATTGGTTGAAACAAACTGACAAGTGGAAAAGGACATCATGTTGGCCGCCTTAATGGCTCAGATGAATGAGTTGGCTAAAAAGATGGCGATGATTGAAATCCAGTGTAAAAGGAAGGATAAATACATCCCTCCTCATGAGAGAAGAAGTCTCAAGGACAATAAGGTTAAACGCCTTGAGGGAATGCTCTCAATCATTCTCCACAAGGTGACTGAGCAAGATAGAGATCTGAAAGGAATGAAGGAAGACATTGAAGGAATGAAGCGGTTGATTTGGTCTCATGCCATAGCTGTCCAGCTACTCAAGAACCTCATGGGCTATGCGTCGAACGATCTCCACCCGCAACAAAATAGGGGGTGGCCTATTAATATCATGGCTAACCCCAAAAATGAAGTTTGAGTGATGACTTGCGTCATGCCACGACGTTAACTAAGGCGTTGTTTGGGAGGCAACCCAAAACCTTTACGAGCTTTAGTTTTATTCTAGAAATAATGGTGTATTAATTTCGCTTGAGAAAACGTGGAGAATGAATGAAATGTGGATTCGTAATTGATAGTCCCATTCGGCGAGTAACCGAACTATTCTGCGAGTTCGATCTAGACCGCTGGCAGACTGAAGATCCAAGCCACAGTCTGTAACAATCAGCGGTGAGGGCAATCGCTTGGCGTAATGCTGAATCATTCAGCGGTACAAACTAATATCGTCGAATGAGCAACAACTAGATAATTTTTAAAGGCCAATAGTTTCAAAAATGGAAAAATGTTCATTTTCCACTCAATTTCTACTGTCGAAAAACCGAACCTAGTAAGTAATTTTCATTATCTCTACACTCATGGTATTTTAGTTGTCGATTAGTGCTAAAGCGTGGAATTACATTGCTTCCTAGCATTTCAACACAATTCAAGCAGCATAAAAGGTTGGTTTCTCCCGAATCCTGAAACTACTAAAATTTTATACTCTTATTAAATTAAAACTGGTTGGGTTGACATGTGCTAGGCCTCTCTCTGATAAATCTATCTTGTCTATATGCTAGATTTGATCTGAGAATCGTGCATAATTGATCTCGATTTTTGAAATCCCTCTTTGCCTATGCATGAAATGATTTAAGTTTTAGGTGGATGAATGTCATGGGTCTTAATTTAATTTCACTATTGCAACTGTTAAATGTATTTTGGGAATTTGCAAGGTCAAATTCGAATTGAAAGAAGGAAGTTAGGTTGTTTGGCGAACTGGGTCGGGTTCATTAAACAACTAGGTGGCTCACCTAAAGTGGCTTCGATTGCCCTCTGTCTGTATTCCTGAATCTTCATTGCACTGTAACTTTCAGCGAATGAACATTTGATCGCCGATAGTAGCCGACGATTCGCGAATGGAACTTTCTCATCACCGACTAGTGAAAGCTATTAGGGTAAAATCGTAGGCGAGCTCGACCCGACTCGCCAAATAGATTTGGCGATTGGCCAATGAGCTCAGCGTATTTGTCTGCCACTAAAGGTCTGCACCGTTGCTTTACTTATTTCTAATTTACTCCATATTGACTGCAGACATGGCTACACCCAAAGTTACAAGAAGCAGCAAGCCAACTCAAAGCAAAAAAAAAAGGATAACAATCAACGATGATACAGCTGCATCCAAAAGCAATGTTGTGAAACTTTCCAGTGCGAGAAAAAAAGACAAGGGCAAGGAAAAAATCGTTGAGCTATCAGATGCAAGCTCCGATATCATGGGTTTTTACACCAATGACCCAACAACATACGATAGTGAGAGTATGAGTTCAGATGAATATGAACTGATAGAGGCACGGAGGAATGGCTAAGATCCAAACATCTTAATGACCCATCGCGGATCAGAAATCCTCAATCCACTACTTTGACTGCTCCAGCTCCACAACAAGCAATAATACTGGCACCTCCAGTACAAGCCCCCCCACCTAGATCATCGAATAGATTAAAGTCTGATGGACTAAGAACAATCATTGAAGAAAAATGGATGTCCATAGATGGGGTGATCGATAGGTATCCTGAGATAATGGAGTGCCTAAAATATCACAAATTTCAAGTTTTCACAAAACCACGTGGTTCTTATATGCCAAGCTGGGTCAGAGAGTTTTATAGTGCATTGGTACCTCAGCGGAAGAGACTAGTCGCGTCTTTCAAAGCAGTTTACTATGTAGTTGTTAGATGAAGGAAGGTAGCTTGTGACAGTGAGGCTATCAACGTAGCCTTGGGTATGTCCAATAAGATTAATGATCACTGTCAACACTTGATCAGAACAAAGCAGCTGGATGCAATGAAATAGTGATTGGTCCCACTAATCTCAGATAACCATACTCCGAAATGGATAGCAGAAGGAATCCCAATCTAAATGAAAGATCTGAACATAGCTGCAAGATATTGATTCGGGTTTATCAGCAGCTCCATTATGCCATCACAAAATGAATCAATTCTCCACCTCTCTAAAACAATATGTCTTGGGTGCATCATAGCAAAAACAAGGATAAATCTGGGAACGATTATTGCTTCCGAAATTCATATGCGTGCCAAGCAAAGCCAAACATCTCTCCTTTTTTCGGTATTAATTACTGCATTGTGCAGAAATGTCTGAGTACCTATGGATGCCAAGAAGGATGTAGAAGTGATGCCCACAACCTCGACCAATATCCGAAATATCGAAGCTAAATATCTTAAGGATCAAGCAGAAAAGAAGCAGACTGAAGTGGCGACCACTAGATCTACACCTATAGAAGCACTTCTGCTCACTCCAGCTCTTGGACCTTCAGGTATGTCCATTACCACTACTACTTCCACTGACACTCCAGGTTCCTCTGCTGCTATTTCTAGTCCCCCACTCACCCATGCTTCCCTACTTCGGATGGGACAAATGGTCCTTTCTGCTGATCGTCGGGCTGCTTGTTTAGAAGCAGTTGTTCCAGATGGCCCTTACTGATGTTGTGACACCCCTGAACACTACCATTGAAGCCCTAGCGGCCAGGATAGCGGTGTGTGAGCACAAGAAAGTATCCACTAGTGAGATAAGATTCTTAAAAGCTGTCATTGCTTAGCTGCGAGAAGATGTGAATCACTTGAAGGAGACTAATGTGTCCATGGTCTTTGGGACAGTTGAAATTCCAGCCATGCCTGAGAGGCCTCAGACTACTACTGGATATTGGGATAGAAAGGAGCAGACAGAAGATTCTGGAGTAGAAGCAGTGACTGATGACGAGATGTTCAAGGGAGCTACAACAAATAACATAGCAGAGACTCAGGAAATCAAGATAGATGTTGTTGTGCAGGATTCCTTGGCCAAAGCTCTGGATGTGGGATTCAGTGGGGCCGGTCCTTCTGGAGGTTACCCCAGCATTGAAACCCCAGACAGATGACTCGATCAAGTAGCCAGGATCACCTCTTTATCTCCCTCTGTGTCTTTCTTTACTCTACCTTTCAAATTCGTTGTTATTTCCATTTGAGGACAAATGCTTTTATTTTTAGTGGGGTAAGGCCTACCTTTGTGTGTTATTTAGATATTTGGGCTGTCTATTTTAATTTGTGTTTTAAATATTGTTTCATTTTTTTTAGGATATTTGAGATTATCGCTCGTGTTGTTTTAATTGCAAAATAATTTTGACCCTTTCGGAAAAAAAATTTATCACCTCTTGTGTTGAAAGTGGCTGTTCTTTTGCAAAAAATTAAGTCTCGATTTCGATCAATACTGATGAATTGAATAGTGCTCCCAATTGAACAAACATGAATGCATGGCTATGACGAGACCAAATGAATTTACATAGACAATATGTGCGCTCTTTGCATTTTGTTGTGACTAGCCATTTATCGAATTGATTCTCTTGTGATGACCGTTACACACTAGCGAACGTGTCTAGTCTTGTTTGACTGAAGTATCGATGCCTTGTGTGATTAGCTTACTTTGAACCTTGCATGAATAAACCTAGAATTTGCCCTATTAGTCTGACTGATTTAGAAAGGTGTACTCTAGAGATGATCTCAGGCAATTTTAAAGAGTGTGAGCCAATTTGACATATACCTCTTTTTGTGGCCTACTTGTGAGCGTGTGAAATTCTCTTGAATACCCTTTGAGCCTTACCTATTTTTGGAAGAACCTTGATAAACCCTAGACCTTAATTGATCCAATACCTATAATCTCTTGCTTTGTGGTTTAGTGAATAGCCAACTTAGAACAAAAAGCCTAAGTTGGGGATGTGGTGAAAAGGAAAAGGAGAAGTCAATAAGTGTTATAGGAAGTCTTCCTTAACCCATAGTGTTGCAGAACAATGGAATCCTCCAACAAAAACGAAATTTGTGGAATAAAGTACAGAAGAAATTTGGGTTCCAGTGCAATTCATGGAAGGTGAATAAAAAGGTGACTTAGAAGCACTAGAAAAAAAATTGATAAAGGAGAGGAAGGGAATGTCTTGAGAATACCACATCTCACGAGGAAAAAGTCAGTTAGCCTAAATGACCATACCTTTGCACTCAGCCCCATTACAAACCTTAGAAAGACCTTTTCGATCTTGGGTGAGCCAAATCGAAAGTCAATTGGAAAATAAGGGCAAACATATGGGTGAAAACATGCATTGTGTTCCTCTTTTTGAGTGTGAGCATTGTATTTGATTCCTGTTCTTAAATTTACTCATAATTGTGTGTGTATATGGAATCATTATTTGTGCGAGGGCAGTTAGATATTTTTGTTGAGTTCGAACTTGCACAAGTAGCAAGTATTGCGAGCATGAGAATCCGTGGTGATGATGTGTCTCAATTTGAATCTTTGAATACACAATTGATCCTTGGATAAATAAATTAAGTCTATTTAGTCTTGTGTAGAACTGTTTGAGGCACCCTTTTTGAACGGCTGAACTTGGGTTTGCTTGAGGAGAAGCAAAAGTTTAAGTTAGGGCTGTTGATGAGTCCTTGAATGCTTATTTTATCTCAATACCTGATTGAAATGCTGAAGTTTCAGGTATTTGAAGTTTTAGTGGAAGCATGGACACTTAGGCGCAAAACGGAGCAAATAGGGTGAAAAGAACAACAAATGGAATCCTGCGGATTGCCAAGTTTAACTTGGCGAGTCACCGAGATGAGATGTACCGCCCTTCGTTCCAGTACGCGAAACCTTGAAGGAAGTGGATCAAAAGGTGAGGAGAGGAGCAGTCGGCAAGTCACTAATAAGTTCCGCGAAGTAGTATTGTACCGCCCAATGATTCAGAATGTGAGGTTACTAAAAGCAAGACACTAAAGGTGATGAGCTGACCAATGGGCGGATCGTCGAGTTCATCGGCGATCTTGACTTAAGTCGCCGAACAATCCTCTGCTACACAATCTGTGAAAACTATAAATACTATTTAGAATTATAGTCTTAAGGGAGATTGGAGTGTGGAACAAATATTATTATTATTTTCACTTTAGAACATATTCTAGCTAATATTTTCCTCTCGAGTTTGGAGAGGGTTTGTGGAGACTTGAAGAAAGGAGTTCTTCTTCCCCAAGTTGGAAGTGGGTCTTCTCTATTAATCTTTCTTTTCTTAATTCAACGTTTAATTTCTTATACCCAGTTGATTTGATTATCATGTTCGGTATAATTTCTTATTTCTTGATGTGTGACTAAAAACCCCCATTCTTGGGGTGTAATTTAGCAATTATGGGTTGATATTCTTGTTGGGTCTTGCTTGCTGATAGGTGAGATGTATTTTAATGGTGACTTCACCTAGTGGTTGTGGTTTAATCTAAAGGTTTTGTATTTGCAAATACAAAGCCACCCATGTGTTTACGGCTTGCCCGAAAGGGAGGTCACGAAACCAAAACCACTAGGCTGATGGCCTAAAGAGTGGGTTGACATGAAGTTCAGCCCGAGAGGGTCAACCCTAGTCCCATATCCTAACACTCAGCTCAAAAGAGTGAGTGGGCTAAGGCGCAAGCTGGCCTTCATGTGGAAAATGGGTGTCCGAGAGGAACGCATTTTAAACGGGGTAAGTTGTCCGAGAAGGAACTTATTTCCATTTAAAGCTTAGCCTAGTCACTATTGTCTTGCAAATTTCCTATCGAAAGCATGTACCCAACAATTTATCTCAACTTGTATTGCAGTCACATCCCAAAAACCTTTCCCCACACTTGATTTTCTTGTTTATTTTGTTGTTTTAGTACTTGTTACAAAACCCCATTTGCTATTTGACACTTTCGTGTCACCCCCTTTAATTTACAATGTCTTTTGTCACAAATGTCTTTAACTACGACTAATTTGAATAAAATTCTAATTGATTATTAATTCTCAAAATCGCTCCCTTGGGACACGACCCAACCCTTGGTTGCATTACTATATTATCGACGATCGTAGACACTCATACAGTAGGATAGTGTCATTGGTCACGATAAGCATCAGGTTCCTCCGTGGATGGTTTCGCGGGAGGATTATCTCAATTTTTTTGTCAATATCAAGCTTCACTGGGTTTCTTGATCATGCACCTAGTTTTGATAGAGCAGCCACTACCTCTTCATATCCTTGAACGTCATCCTTATAATAAATCGAGGGTACAACAGCAAGGGGTTCATCCATACACATCATTTCACTCACGCTAGCCACTTCCTCAACAATCACATCAATGTTGAAACCACAGGATTTTTCTCTAATTTTCTTCATTGATTTGCACACATTGAAGGTGACGTCCTCATCGTTTACCTGAAACTTCAACTCACCACTTTTAGCATCCACTAGAGCTCTTCTGGTTTCCAAAAATGGTCTACCCAATATAATAGGTACCTCTGTATCAATCTCACAATCAAAAATAACAAAGCTGGATGGAAAGATAAATCTATCCACCTTCCCCAATATATTACAGAGTATTCCAATGGGGTGTTTGATGGACCGATCAGCCATAAGAACATGCATTGTTGTGGACCATGGTTTACCCAGTCCAAGTTGATTGAAGATAGCATATGGCATCAAATTAATACTTCCCCCCCCCCCCCAAGTCGCATAATGCTTTGGAAAACTGCAACATCCCAATGTTACATAGGATAGTAAATGCTCCCGGATCTTCTTTCTTTGTGATCTCATCGCTGGTCATAACGGTACTACAATTTTGAATGACCTCAATAGTTTCAAAATCTCTATTCCTTTTCTTAGTTACAAGCTCCGTCATGAATTTCGCAAATCTCGGCATCTATAATAATTATTCCACTAAAGGAAGGGTTATTGAAAGTGTCCTGAACACGGATAAAAATTTCTTGAACTTTTCATCTCCATTTCGCTTTTTGAGCCTTTGGGGAAAAGGAGGGTTGATTTTGGGTAGCGGTTGCACTACCTTTGGAGATGATGTAGCCCTTTATTTAGCTATTAGCAGCTCTTTAGTGGTGCTTAGCCTTGGGTTTTTTTCATTCTTTGTGAGCATGTCATTCCCTGGTGGTTGAGCGAACCTCTCTACACCAATGGTGTCTTTCTTTTCTCCACAAAGGTCTGTCCCATCAACTACCGTCACATTACCACCTACTGGTCTCCCACTATGTGTAACAATGGGCACACCTTTTTCATGATGAGCCTTTGAACTTTATGTATACCCATCTGAATTCTTCTCTAAAAACATGGGCTCTATGTGAGCTGAAAGTTGGCTCATTTGACATTTAAGTTACTTAATAGAATCCGCGTGAGAATTTACCTTATGATTCAATGATGAAAAATTGATTAATTTCTCAAATACACCTCATCCAATTCTAGGTGTAGAAGATCGTAATCTAGTATATAACCCAACGAAAGGTTGGGGTCGAACCCACAGGGAGAGGTACCATATCAAATTCTATTAGGAAGTAAAGATGTGATTTTGATCGGTTATAGAAGTAGACATTGTCGAAATTAAACAAAATAAATCAATGGTTTGACAACAAATGTCAGATGGGGGGTTTTAAGATATCAATTAACAACTTCAATAATCACTAAAACAGGGGATTAGACAAGTAGGAAGGAAATCTCGGGATGTAATCAATTATAAACTAATTTCACTATATGGGTAATTGGAGCTTAATAATAAAGTGTTGAATCACTATGGGTAGGCTAGACTATAGGTGCAATAGTTTTCTCTCGAACAACTATTACGGTTTAGGCGAGTTCTTTCGAACCTCGACACGCTTGACACTACAAAACAACCGAAAACCTTAATCTTACTTTGTCGAGCTAGTTAGGTAGGAATGACTTAAGATTCACTCTCTCGAGTTAAACCAATAACAACCCACACACTACAATTATCAATCGATAACCTTTGTCTTAGAACCTCTCTCGAGCAAGCCCAAAATACTAAGCTAAAATTGTATTTGCAACTGCATTCCATAAATTACTAGTCAGCTATCAATCAAACCCACATTAAAACAATATTTTAATCATTAAACAACAATACCCATAAGCTAATAATGCAAATAATCACACCCCAAGAGTAGGGGTTTTAGCCAAGCATCATAAAAAGATAGAAATTAATATCAAAAACATTCTGCATGATCTGGGTATTGCAATCCAAGTTTTTAAAATGATCCAAAATGCAAAACATTCAAAGACCCGCTTTGAATCTACTTGAAAAACCCTTTAAACTTATTATCAATGAAAAAATAGTAATAAAACTCTCAAAAAAGGAAGAAAACTAAAGGTAGACTTTAATATTAAAACCAGGGCACCCCTTTTGAATTCTTTTAGAATTCAATTTATAGTTCCGGAATTTCAGCTACAAGGACCACTAGGAGAGGTAAATCGAGTGTTGCAAACCAGGTCGGCAACACGCCAATGGATCCATCTTATCGCTAGTCTTCCTTGGCTTTTATTCCTTAAGATTTTGTGACTTTAGGTGATCCTTAATGTGTCTCCAATCTAGTCGACAGTCCGCCGAATGTCCAAATCCATTGCCAAATTGGCTTCTTCCCAGGGCTGGCAGTCTAGAACTTTAGGCGAGCTGAAGTGCCACTCAACGAGTCCCCGAGTGCCTTTGGAGACTCCGGGTTTTTGTTATCTTCAGCCTTTTGCATCTTTTTAGCTCATTTTCTCCCGGTAGTGTCCTTGCCTTGCTCTTTTTTCCTTCTTTTCTGCAAATCAACAGATTAACATCTGTTTGGAGCATAAATTAGGCATTGGAGGACAATAAACATTCAAAACAACCCCCTAAATGAGACGAAATCTCAGGCTCATCAACACCCCCAACTTAAAGTTTTGCTTGTCCTCAAGTAACACTCAAGATTAATCAGTTCAACAAGGATGACTACAAATAGTATTGCATAAGACTCAGCATAAATGCACACAACAAGTTTCAAATTACTCATACAATGATCAATTGTGCACTTGAAGTTTCAAAGTTTGACTCACCATCATCAAGAGTGCTAAAGTTCACAATACTTGCTTCAAAAGCAAGTTCAAGCTCAACAAAGGTATTTAAATGCTTCACAACAAAGATGATTCCATTTTCACGCAAAATTTCTCAACAATTTAATGTCCCAGAATCACGTACAACTCTCACACTCACAAAGATGAACACATGCATGACTCCACCCATAGGTTTTCCCTTATTTTCCAATCAACATTCGTTTCAGCTCACTCAAGATCACAAAGGTCTTTTCAAGGTTTGTAATGGGCATGAGAATAAAGGTATGGTCATTTAGGCGTAGTGGCTTCTACCTTCACGAAGTATGGCCTGAAATTCACTGTCCTCCTTTTCTTTCACATTTCAAATCTGCTTAAAATCCACCCCATTATTCAACTTCATATGAACCACCGAATACCCCATTTCCTTTGCAAATTTTACTACTTTTTTTCACTACTTTTTCTCATTTTCAGTCTCTTTCTTTCCTTTCTTCTTTTTCTCTCTTTTCTCTTCTTTGTTTTATACGTGGAGGGGTTCCATCCTTTTCAAAACAATACATAAACAAGGGGGAATATTTCACACTTCTTCACTTCCCTTCTTTTCCATCACACCCAACATAGTCTTTTGGCCTATTGCTATTTAAAGAAACCATACTTCATGAAAGCTATGGGTGAAGGGATAAACAGAGGTCACAATTGTTCAAGTTTCTTCCAAGAAAAGGATAGGATCAAAACGGGCCAAGCAAGGTTCACACTTCTCACAATGTTGGCCACAAAGAGGTATGTAGACAAATAGGCTCACTCTTCCAAAAAAATTTCTTAGATCATGTCTATTTCTTGCATCAGTCAATAAACCGGACCAACGGGGCAAATTCTAGGTGTCATCAAGCACAATGTTCAATACGACCTCACCACTGTAGGCATTGATACAATTATCAAATAAGACGCCACACTTTTTAGTTAGCGTGCAATATTCATCACAAGAGAGTCATTCGACAGCCGGCTTGTCACAACGAGATGCTAAAAGTTCACATATTGCCTATGTAACTTTGTTTGCCTCATTGTAGCCGCACATTCATTTTCTTCAATTAAAAGCACTATTCAAGTCATCGGTATTCACCACAATCGACACTCAAATTTGTACAAGAACAGCCATAATCACTTAGTGAAGAGGTGGCAAAATTTTAAAATTGGTTCAAAACCATTTGTAATTCAAAATAATGAACCAATATGGATCAAAAACCAAGATATAGATATGTAACCCAAAAATCATATCCAACATTCACAAAACCAAAAAACAACAATATTCACAAAAACAGCCGATTAGAGGTGGGTATGGAAATACCTCACCCCACCAACAAAAATAACAATTGTCCTCAAATGCAAAGAAATAAACACCATAAAATGATGAGGCATTGGATTACAACCAATTTTTTTTAACGGGGTTCTGAAAAAACCAACCGTTGATGCCAAAAATTTGGAAAGATAACATATTATGTAATCCTAAAATTCACCGCCAGCGCAAGATCCTAAATAAAGTGAGAATAATAATGCAGAAACAACAATATAAGCGGTTGTGAGAGTACGAAAATTTAAAAGTATGAAAATGAAGATATTTTTGAATTTAAAACTATTTGGCCTTTTAAAACTTTTTAGTTCACGCGCTGGTCGGCGACGTTAGTGGTGATTGCCAACCCACTCGGTGATGCACCGAGTCTCCCTTCAGCTCGCCGAGTTTTACAGAATCCCCAGCAATTTGGGTGGTTCAAATGAAGGTCCAAGTCGAGCTCACCAACCTGTTCGGCGAGTCACGGATTGGACTTTTGGCTCGCCTACTGCTTATTTTCCCACATTTGCAACTTTCCAACCTTCACAATCAAAACCTATTATTCAAAAGAAATATTAAAAACATCAAAAACTTGGGTTGCCTCCCAAGAAGCGCCTTATTTAACATCGCGGCACGACGGAGATACCAATTCATGTTACATTTTTGGGATTGGCCATTGCATTGCTTCCATTGACACTCATTTTGTCATATGTGCAAAAGGAAAACAAACAACAACAAACAGTAAATGGGTTCCACTATAATACAATAATATTACTAACCCACTTCAAAAGAGAATTCAATAACACCACTCCCCAGTAGTGGCGCCATTTTGATTAATGTCTCAAATACACCTCATCTAATTCTAGGTGTAGACGATTGTATTCTAGTATATAACCCAACGAAAGGTTGGGGTCGAACCCACAGGGAGAGGTAACATATCAAATTCTATTAGGAAGTAAAGATGTAATTCTGATCGATTATAGAAGTGGACATTGTCGAAATCAAACAAAATAAGTCAAAGGTTTGACAACGAATATCAGACGGGGGGTTTTAAGATATCAATAAAGAACTACAATAATCACTAAAATAGGGGATTAGACAAGTAGGAAGGAATTCTCAGGATGTGATCAATTATATGCTAATTTCACTATATGGGTAATTGGAGCTTAATAATAAAGTGTTGAATCAGTATGGGTAAGCTAGACTATAGGTACAATAGTTTTCTCGCGAACAACTATTAGGGTTCAGGTGAGTTTTCTCGAACCTCGACAAGCTTGACACTACAAAACAACTCAAAACCTTAATTTATCTACTCTCTCGAGCCTGATAGGTAGGAATAAATTAAGATTCACTTTCTTGAGTTGAACCCATAACAACCCACACACTACAATCATTAATCGTTAAACTTGGTTTTAGAACCTCTCTCTCGAGCAAGCCCAAAACACTAAGCTAAAATTGTATTTGCAACTACAATCCATAAATTACTACTCAGCTATCTATCAAACCCATATTAAAACTACATTTAAATCATTAAACAACAATACCCATAAGTTAATTAACCAAATAATCACATAATTACACCCCAATAATGGGGTTTTAGCAAAGCATCATAAAAAGATAGAATTAATACCAAAAACATTCTCCATGATCTGGGTATTGCAATTCAAGTCTTTAAAATGATCCAAAATGCAAAAATCAAAGACCCACTACGAATCTACTTGAAAAACCCTTCAAAGTTGTTCTCCAATGGAAAAATACTAAGAAAACTCTCAAAAACGGAAGAAAACTAAAACTAGACTACAATAATAAAACCAGGGCACCCCTTTTGAACTCTTTTATAATTCAATTTATAGTTTACCAAATTTCAGCTGTAAGGACCATTAGGAGAGGTAAGTTGGGCCCCGACCAGGTCAGCGATGCGCCAATCATTCCATCTCATCGCCGGTCTTCCTTGGCTTTTAGTCTTCAAGGTTCTGTGACTTTAGGCGATCCAGAATGTCACAGATCTAGTCGGCGGTCTGCCGAATGTTCAAATCCATCGCCAAATTGGATTCTCCCCAGGGCTGGCAGTCTAGAACTTTAGGCGAGCTAAAGTACCACTCTGCGAGTCGCCGAGTGGCTTTGGCGATTCTCGAATTTTGTTATCTTCAGCCTTTTGTCATCTTTTTAGATCATTTTCGACCTGTATGCCCTTGCCTTGCCCCTTTTTCCTTCTTTGCTGCAAAGTAAAATTTGAACAACAGTTTAAAGAAGCATTTGAGGACAATAAACTATCAAAATAACGCTCTAAATTAGTCGAAATCTCAGGCTCATCAGAAATCAGATTCCATTTCTTTGAGCATGTCATCCAACCCTTCAACCTTATCGCTAATGTGTGATATCAATTCATCAACTCAAAGGCTCCTTGAACCGCCCCTAGATAGTGGGATGTCACTTGTTTGCATATGATACACCACATGATTGTTTTCTCTCCTCCAAACTTCACTTTGGTCAGCCCAATCTTCGTTCTACTCTCTTGATTCATCTTCAACACTTGTGTTCCGACATTGATTCCCACTCGACCGTAAATAGCTCAAGTAAGAACCCCCCTCAATTCTAGACACTTGTTTTACCTCTTTGCTTTCTTCATCTCTTTCTAGCACATGTTTCCTCAACTACTCCATTTGGGACATCATCTTGCTAATATTTTCATCCCGGTCTTTCTCCTTATCAATTTGTTCCATTGTCATCCTAAAATTCAATGGAGATACTTGGTCCTCTTGTGTGTACCACGCCGATTTATCTTTGTCATTTCGTCAAGAAGGGAGGATGCTACTTTAAATGGTTGTAACATTATCCCTCATCGGACAAGCTAGTCAGCTACCCCTTTGTTCATTAAGTCTAAACTCTGGTAAAAGTATTGTAGTATCACATTACTCGGAAGCCCATGAGTTGGACACTGTAACAACAACATTTGAAATCGCATCCATGTTTCATGAATCAGTTCTCCGTCTACTCTCTTGAAGTTTCTGAATATTGTCCCGCAACTTCACCATCTTCGAGGGTGGAAAGTATCTTATGTACAATGTATCAGAAAGTTATTCCCAAGATGCAATGAAGTTCCTAGGTAAATCTTCTAACCACTTGGTTGCTTCTCCCTTCAAATAAAAAAGGAACAATCAAAGTCGGACTGATTCTTGTGAGGTATTCTTGAGAGATAAAGGGTCACATATGTCCACAAAGTTCTGAATATGCTCATGAGGATCCTCGTGATCCAGCCCTCCGAATACACCTTTCATTTGAAAAAGTTGTAGCATCATACTTGTCACATGGAATGCAACATATCCCATGACCAGAGTTAAGCGAATAGCACCTACACCCCCGACTTAACTTTTATTGATATCGTTCATGTTACCGATGTCATCTTGGCGGCCAAGTTGGCTCCCGTTACTTCTGTTCACACTTATATCGTCCCCTGTTCACCACATTCAACAACAAACATAGAACAAAGTAAGTTGATTCAGGTATAACATGAGAAGATCACAATCCAAACTATAATAATAGAATTCTAAAAACCACTCCTCGGCAGCGACGCCATTTTGATAATGCTCAACTACACCTCATACAGTACTAGGTATATGAGACCGTAATCTAGTATAAATCCCAACTTAGAGTTGGGGTCGATCGCACAGGGAGTGACACACGTTAGAATTCAATTACGAAGTTATAAATGTGTTCTAAGCGATTGTAGGAATAAAAATTATCGAAGTCACCCAATTAAATCCATGGAGATTACAACAAGTGTCAAATGGGGGTTAAGGTTTGTCAATTAACAGCTATTATAAACAAGGGGGGTAATAAAATAAATAAGTAATACTAGGGGATGTGATCGATTAACAGCTAATTCCGTTATATGGGTAATTGTAATTTACTAAAAATTGCTGAATCTTAGTGGATATGCTAGACTATAGATGCAATAGCTTTCTCTCGAGCAGCTATTACGATTCAAGTGAGTTCTCTCAAACCTCGACAAGCATAACACTATAAGCAGCCCAATACCTCAATTTATCTACTCTTTTGAACTAGAAAGATAGGATTGAGTCAAGGTTCACTCTCTCGAGCTAAAACCACAACAACCCAATCACTACAATCTTCAATCGATAACCCTAGTTCTATAACCTCTCTCTAAAGCAAGTATAAAAGACTAAGCTAGAATTGCATTCTTCAACTACAATTCATAAATTAAACCTCAATTACAAATAAAAATCACTTCAAGACGACAATTAAATCAGTAAATAGCAATACCCATAAGCTAATTATAGTAGATAATCACATTATCACACCCCCAAGTATGGGAGTTTTAGCCACACATCATAAAAAATAAAAAATCAATACCAATTACGTTTTTCATAGCTGGGTATTAATCTCCGAGCCTTTTCAATGCTTTAACTTATCTTCAATTCCAAAACCCAATTCAAAAGCTACTAAAAAAGTTCTTCAAAACTAAGCAATAACTATATTTCAGTACAAAATTCTGAGTCTATAACGATGGGATTCTATTATCTTTTCTTAAAAATCAATTCATACATTCTCATAATTTGGCCTTCGGGGTCATAAGCATCTATAATATAATATTTTCATAACACTCTTAACTTTGTCCTTTTTTATCAACTTTCACAATTTTTAAGTTCAAGGAGGGAAAAGATAGAAAAGAAGGTTACTTTTCAAAAAGGGTCAAAGCTTGTAATGTTAATGCAAATAAAAAGGATAAGGCTCAAAGGGTACAACTAAGGATACATTTAGTGCAAAGGTGGGATCATTGGGCTAAAGGTACTTCAAGGACAATAAAAGAAAGCCTAGGATCATTTATCCAACCAACTAAATCAAGACCAACATTTTAAGACCAATTGGGCAAGTTCTAGTTAACACAAGTGAACACAACGCATTATTCACAAAGACTCACCAAATATGGCATGAAGTTATTCAAGATGTCTAAATTTCACTTTCTAGTCAAGAGCAAAGGAGTCATTTTACACTCACCGCCTAGTAATTTGAAGTCACAAAAAAATGTCTAAAGTTATTCAAGATGTCTAAATTTCACTTTCTAGTCAAGAGCAAAGGAGTCATTTTACACTCACCGCCTAGTAATTTGAAGTCACAAAAAAAATTAACCAATTGTTGAAATATCATTCGCTTTCACAATTTTTTGGATGGATGCTCATTTCACGAAATACAAGGCTTGTCTAAATCTATTAGTATCAAACAAGTCACACCCTCATATTAAAGAACTACCAAGCCATCAAAAACTCAAAAAAAATGATGATTTACCCTTAAGAATGACGTAACTTGATCTATCAGTTTGCAAATTTAGGCCTTTTCATTAAGATTTTGCAATGGTGTCCGAATTAAGAAGCTATGGGTACTCAGACTTCCCCTGCTTCATGAAATAAAGAGTGAAACAAAATCATCACACTAAACATAATAAAACAACAAATCTACACAATAATCCAAATCAAAAATAACCAAACAACAATCCAAGATTCTAACAAAACAAGATAAAACAACCCAAAAGGGAAGTACTTCCAACTAAAAACTATGTATTGTCCTCACAACCCAATCATAATATTCAAAAGAGAAAACAAAGTGCTCTATGTGTTGCCTTAATCTTCTCTATCAATCTCGGTGGCCTCATTATCCTCATTTCAACCATCATGGCTCCTTGTAGCAGGCTCTTCTCCATCCTCGTCTAGCTAGAAGTCGAGAGTGGTTCATTTGCCTTTAAAAACTTCTGAAGGTCTTTTACTCCTTTCCACATCCGAGTGAAGAACTTGTCTCAAATCTTCTCCTGCTTCTTCATTTTACCATCTGAGATCCTTAACTCTCCATAACACAGCCAAACCTGCATAGACCTTCTCCTAATTTGGAAGTTGACCTTCTTGCTTCCTTTGATCAATTAAGTTAGCATCAAACTAGCTTTGGGGCACAAAAGATATTTTCTTAGATGACGATTCACCCGACCTTTGAGTCAATTTTTTGACTCACTCATTCACGACCCGCAACTCACTTGCTAAAGACTTGAAAGGTCCCAAGATTGGGTGGTATATGATAATCATAATCTGCATGCACAGACTTATCGGAGTCAATCTTCCTCCCTATGCTTTTCAACGCTGAGCCTTTCCCACGCATCATGATTGGGAAAATTTGATTATTAGGCTCAATCCAAGTGTTCCCCGAAAGTACCTCTACCACAGTCTGTTTGCAAAGCTCCGTGATCAGAAAGGGAACAACAAGAGATGGATTATCACACATTTTGAACTCCCATAACTCATTCACAATCAAATGGCCTATATTTACTAGGATATTATCAAGCACACAAGTCACTATCTAAGCTTGCAACATCAGAATGGTTCTAATGTTTACACTTGGGGAAATATTGTTGCATGTAATAGACATCCATGTACTAGCCTCTGCGGTCATGTATGAGCATAAAATTCCTAACTTTGTCGTGGCCCATGGATTATTATTTCTTGAGATAGCTTTTAATCTAGCCAAGTACTTGACTCACAATATGTGTCAGTGAAGCCCTTGATATCATGGCTGAACAACCCATAGACCTGATTGATTACTTCTAGCCCATAATCGACCACCTTGCCGGTTATTGCGACCAACCTTGATGCCTTTTCAGTCTCCATGAGTTTGGCATAAAACTCCCTTACCCAATGCTCATTTTCCTTGCAAGGTTTAGCTGCAAAGCATATCCAACCAGATGCAACAAGCTTTTGTAGAAAGTCAGAAGCATGTCCTTAATTTTTTCAAGTGATATGAATATTTCGTGAAGTAGCTTCTTGTTCATCAAATCAACAAAATAAATATCTTGTGCTCAGAGAGAGAAATCGATATTAGTCATAGTCGACCACCACTTCCTACCCAATATCCAGTTCGTGTGCCATTTTTTAATTTGTGAGAATCTATGAATCATAATAGCATATAATTTTTAGAATTATGTCTTACACGATGCTATTTCATAAGTAAAAGTTAAAGAAAAAGGTTGGAACTCAATTTGGAACCAAAACAAGTAAGGTGAACAATTTCGCACTGGCAGAAAACCATCCTCTAATATAACAGAACCAGAGTGAGGTTTGGTGAAGCGAACATCACATTAGCGACTAGAAGGACACTTAAGTAGAAATCGCAAAAGCGAGGGGTATCGTTTAAGCAGGCATCACTACAATGATGGTGAATCTGCAAAAGTGAACAGTCGTCCCATCAACATGAACAACCAATTCTGGTTTCAATTTTTAGCATGGAATTTCAACTACCATGAGTGTAAAATCAACAACAAGAAAACAAGAAACAAAGGAACTCAATCACTTTAGTACAAATAATTTCAAAAATCATTTGTGAGTTCTTTTGGGTATTTTATCAAACACATGGTTCCCAAAATAATTTTGAGAATTAGATCATGAAATGGGTACTCAAGACTTTCCAAATACTTCTAATGAGTCCACACACATGAATTTAACAATTTAGACAACGAATTTGGCCAACACACTTACCATTTTAACCCCCAAGTTAGAGAAGTTACTACTCACTAACTACTCCTAACTTTCATCAAAGTAATAAAAAATAAACAACAATCATTACAACTTAAAGAGAATAAGAGTGATAGAAACCTATTGTATTGTGATTACACAATGAAGACCTAGAGGTTGGAATCATTTTGGAAAAAGTAAAGAGGGAAAACAAGAAGTTGGACGTTTTATTTTGTGATTTTTGTCTGTTTGGCTTCCTAGAACTGCCTTTTGAAATGCATTACCTTCGCTTAAGCCATATTTGGTTGCCTTTGCAACTAATGATGAAAGGGTAGGGTTCACTTAAGTGAGTTCCCCTATGCTTAAGTGATGTTTGATTTTGCCAGAGGAAGCTACTTTTGCGGACTTCTCTTAAGAAAACTATTGTTTGCTTTTGCAGCTCCTAAGGCCAGTTATTCAACTTACTTATTGTCAGATTGGGCAAGATTGGGGGGTCATTGGGCAAGCCTGGACACCCAAAATGCCTCCCAATTCGTTTTCCAATTTGGATTTAGCCCAAAAATCATTTCCTCCAAGATTCATGATGTGCCGTAAGTTTACAATATTTTTTATGCATTAAACTGGGACATGTGCATGAGTCTTAAGTATTTTGTTATTTGATGTGATGATTTTTTTATCTTCTTTTTCACGAAATAGCTTTGGAGAAATTGTTGTTGAAAGTTATCAAAATAGTAGGAAAATGGTAACAGGCAAGCCCACTTACGAGCCCTTGTTCCTCAGACATGTTGTTGGTGGATGGCGTGGATGAATTCTCTAGGAAAGCAGACTATGTGTGGAACAAAGGAGGAAACGACGAGCCGTAATTCTTATAATGGGTTGTCGATGATGAGTCATCGATGACTTCAGAGAAGATGAGTTCTACTCCATGAACAAAAATAGAACATGATAAGCTGTTCTTAGACCTACGAGCCATAGGTAATGATCGTCATTGGCATCCACAGGATTTTTGGCTAACTGCCAAGCAACGAAGGCACCCACGAGCCATCGTTTGTGTGATGAGCCTAAGGTGGCCACACGTTTGTGACACTGCCCAAACTAAATTTCTTGAAGCTTCCTTTCCCAACTTGGTTTAGGACTTATTTTCTATAAATATTCATTTTAATTTTTGTTTTTAGGGTGTTAGACGTTTTATGATACTTAATTTTTTGCTTTAAGAATTCCATTGAAAACATTTGGAGCTCTTAATTCTTAAAGTTTGGTTTATGTATTGTGCGTTTGTTCTTCAAGATTCTGCATTTCATCTATTCGAATTGTAAGTTCATGTTTTATATTATTAACCCTAGCATGAATTGTGATAACTCAAGCATGAATAACTAAATTCACAACTAGGGTTCTGGGAACCATAAGTATTTAACAATGTAAATCTAATAATTAAGTAATTCTGAACTAGTGTTTATGCATGTATTATTAATCCTTTCATTTTGAATTCTCTTTAATGGTGCGCAACATTAGAACTCGCCCCATTGCTACTTTCCCGAACAAATAAGTAATGAATGAGAAAGTGATTTAACTATGGAGATTTAGCTTGGTAATCCACTATCTCATAGCCTAACCCAATTACTGCGAGGGATAATTGGGGGGTTAAAGCTAAGGGTTAGTAAAGCATACACCCGTAGACTGGCCAAATTGTGTGGCTAAATTACCTACTTGGATGACCAATCACTTCAGAGATAACTAATTTACCAACCTTGCATTTTAATACTAGGAACGAGTTGTTATTATTAGGATTACGATGTTAAGAACTTGTGGGGAACACGTATGCCCTAGTTGCATCTCATATTGATATGCAAACTATTAATTTTTCTTATTTGTTATTTGGTACTACAAATCAATCAACAATTACTTTGTCTAGAAATCCCCCATTTTTATGGATGTAATCTGACTAAAAGTACGATTAATCATAAATTAGCCTAAGCCTAGACCATATTCCCAATGGGAACAAACTTAAGATCAGTAATCCACTATCTAATAGCTTGACCCACCTACTGCAAGGGCTAATCTAGGGTTAAGGGTAAGGGTTAGTAAAGCATACACTCGTAGACTGACAAAGTTGCATGGTGAAATTACCTACTTTGATCACTAATCACTTAGGAGATATCTAACTTACCAATCTTGCATGTTCACACTATGAAAGAGTTACTATTATTAGGATTACTGCGTGAAGAAAGTTTAGGAAACACATATGCCTAGTTTCATCTCATATTGATAGTACAAACTCTGAATTTTGCTTACTTCTTACATGTTACTACAAATCAATCAACAATTACTTTGTTTACAAATCCACTTTTTTTTACAAAAGCAATCTAACTAAAAGTAAAACTAACCATAAATTAGCCTAAGTCTAGACAATATTCCTCGTGGGAATGAACCTAACCACAATTAGGTTTAGGTTTTTTTATTGACGAAGGTTGCTTATACTTCTTTAAGGAGGTGAAATTTGGGCATATCAAATTTTGGCGCTGCTATCGGGGAATAAGGCTTTTATATTACACTAATTTTGTTATTGGACTTGTCAATTATTTCTTGATTTTTTTTATTGTTTTTTTTTCTATAGGTCTTCTTTACAATGTATTCCATGTACTTGTAGTAAAGGCAATCCCCTAACCCGCTTATTATCTCGAACTAAGAAAGACTTTGCAAAGAATGGTTGGAAGAGGTCTAAATCATGGTATCCATGAAGATCCTATCGGAGAGGGACACAGAAATGTTGCTGGATTCCAGCCTCAAGGAATAGTGGGAGAGCAAAATCAACCATTACCCGATATCTGTGATAAATACAGGGTTTATTTTTATGTTGTGGGATCGACTTGATCTATAGTTGTTCCTCCACTACCTCTCGGACATACATTTGCGCTTACCAACACTTTGATGGAAATGCTTACATCTAGAGGGTTGTTTGTTGGGTTACATTTGGAGAAACCATATGTTCATCTAATTAAAGTGTAGAGCGTCTATATGAGCAGTGTGGGACGATCAGATTTAAATTTGGACGCAGTCGTATTAGGGTGTTCCCACAATCATTGACAAGTGATGCTACTGTATGATTGTCTTAGTGTCCATATAACTCAATCACTATGTGGGAGGAGCTTCACAAAATATTCCTAGATAAATATTTCTCATTGTCAAAGAAGTTGAAGCTCAAAGATAAACTCAACAAGTTCATAGAGCTACATGGATAGTCTGTCAGCAACTCTTGGGATAAATTTACAAGGTTTATGATAAGTGTGCCCAACCACCGCATTGATGACAAGTCACTAAACAACTATTTCTATAGAGGCCTGGATGACAATAGGAAAGATGTGTTGGACACTATTGCTAGGCGTTTTGATGGGGTGAATTCATTTTAGGAGATCATAGAAAAACTTGAATAGATCTCCAAAAATAACAAAGCATGGAGCACCAGAACTTTGGCTACAGAAAAATCACATTTTTGATACAAGCAACCCCAAATCAGTCTAATGATGATATTCTAAATGAGATGAAACATTTGAGAATAGAGGTTGGCTTAGTGTTGAGCTTGTAAGTGGTCATACAAAGAAAGTAAATGAGGTGAACTATCAGGTAAGAGCACTATTGGTAGAGGACTATGTTTATGAAGAGGATGTGATTCTTGTGAATGATCAAGCGGGGGGTTTCTAGAACAACACCCAAACATCTAATCAGGATACTTGGTACCAAGGATAAGTAAATGAAGGTAGGAATTATAGTAACTACAACCGTGAAGAGAACTATGTTTGTGATGGAAACTATAAACATGATAACAACTACAATTAGAATGGGAATTGACAAATGTGTACCTTATATTCCACCAGTAAATTGAGATGTTGGATCAAGTATGGGTTGCATTGAAGATATGATGAACAAGATGATGAAAAGGTTTGACTTAACTGATGACAGCGTGAAAGAAATATGTGTTGATTTCTCATGTATTGGTTAGAATGTTGAGTCATATGCAATGTCTATTAGGCAAATCTAGCAGAAGTTGAACCAGTTGTCTGCATGTGAAAATCCGCGTCAACAAGGAACACTACCCATCATTACTAACTAGACTCCAAAGAATGACAGTCATTGCATGGCATTTACTACCAAAGGGGAAAAGAAAACTATTCACCCTATGATGTCGACTGGGGTTGAAAGTGAGAAAGAGTAAGTTGAGGATGAAGTTGAGGTAGTCGAGAAGCCGAAAGATTAGAATGAGAAGGAGGCTGAGGTGATGCAAAATATCATTACTATGCCAAGACATCCACCACCCTTCCCACAATGGTTAGTAAAATTAAAGCAGAAGAAGGAAAGTACCGCAAGTTCATAACTATGTTGAAGCAGTTGTCCATAAATGTTTCTTTTATTGAGGCACTTCAAAAAATGCACGATTACGCAAAGTTCATGAAGGATTTGGTGACTAAGAAGAGAGTCGTCAGTTTCGAAGGTGATAATAAGTTGTAGCAATGTAGCGTTATATCTACTGGATCAGAAGAAGGAGGATCCTTGTGTATTTACTATTCTATGTACTATTGGTATGTTGAATTTCACAAAGTCCCTATGTGACTTGAGTGCTAGCATCAGTCTGATGTCACTATCTATATATAAGAAGTTGGGCTTAGAATCCCCCAAACTGAATACAATGCATTTACCTATGGCTAATCGAACTATCAAAAAACATATTGGGCTGCTTCAAGATGTCCTTGTGAAAGTTGAGGCGTTCATCTTTCCGGTCCATCTTTGTGATATTTAATTGTGAGGTTCCCTTTGAAGTACCCGTCATTTTTGGGAGACTGTTCCTTGCAACTGGTCAGGCTTTGGATGATATGGAAAGACGGAAGATGAAGTTCTAATTGAAGAATGAAGAAGTGACCTTCAATATCTACAAATCAATGAAGCATCAAAGTGACCTTAATGCGGTTTCTATAGTGTATTGTTGAAGTAGTACTAGAGGTGTCTATTGAGGAGATATTGGGTGTTCAGGCGCTAGGTGTTGTGATCATGAATTTTTATTGGTATGGTATTGATGAATATGATGAGCTAGTTGTTGGACTTGATGGGATGAAATTTTCTCCTTGTCAACTTAGGCACCTCGATTTAGATTTAAAGAATCGAGACACTCCACCTGCCAAACCATCTATTTATGAGCCTTCAAAATTGGATGTTAAAGCTCTAACATCTCATTTGCGATATGTGTTCTTGGCATAAAATAGAACTTTGTTGGTTATTATTCCTGCTAACTTAAATGAAGGGCAAGTAGAGGCGTTGCTATCTGTATTGAAGCAATTAAAAAAGGCTATATGATGGACAATTGCTGACATTATTGGTATTCCACTGGGTATTTGTTTATTTCAGATAGTAAACCAAGTATTGAGCAACTAAGAAGATTAAATCTACCAATGCAAGAGGTTGTGAAGAAGTAAACCATTTACTGGTTAGATATTAGAGTGGTGTATCCTATTGCTTATTGTAGTTGGGTGTGACCAGTTCGATGTGTGCCAAAGAAGGAAGGAATCATTGTGGTTCCAATTGTAAAGAATGACCTCCTTCCAATGAGGCTAGTGAGTGCTTGTAGTGTTTCTATGGATTATCAAAAGTTAAATTCATGGACTAAGAAATATCACTTACCAATGTGGTTCATGGATTAAATATTATATCCTCTTCGTGGAAAGGGTTTGTATTGTTTTTCAGATGGGTATTTGGGATACAATCAGATCTCCATAGCTTCATAAGACAAAGAGAAGAACACTTTCGCTTGTCCTTATGGGATGTTTGCTTTCAAAATTATGTCATTCATGTTTGTAATGCGGCGGCAACTTTTCAGCATGTCGTGATGTCTATATTTTCTGATATGGTGGAGGACATAATAGAATTATTCATGCATCAATTCTCAATGGTTTGTTACTCATTTGATGATTTCTTGGTACATTCAGGTGAAGTGCTAATACGATGTGAAGAGTGCAACTTTGTGCTCAACTGGGAGAAATGTCACTTTACGGTAAAAAAAAAGTTATATTTCTGGGCCATAGAATTTTGCAGAAGGGCATTGAAGTTGATAGAGCAAAAATTGAAGTAATAGAAAAGCTACAACAACTCATATATGTGAAAGGTTTTAGAAGTTTTATTGTGCAAGCATGTTTTTATAGGAGGTTCATAAAGGATTTCTCAAAGATTGCACACCCATTTTGCAAATTACTCCAAAAGGAGTCGAAGTTTGAGTTTGATGATGCTTGTCTTAGAGCACTTGAAGGCCTGAAAGATAATTTTATTTCTCTAACAATCATTATTTCACCGGATTGGGGACAACCATTTGCAGTATGTGTGATGCTAGTGGGGTAGAACTTAGTGCAATATTGTAACACCCCGGACTTTAGTAGGCTAAACTAGGGTTCAGTGTGCGGGGGGAGGGGGCTAACTCGCCATGAAAGGGGACAAGGGTCTAAAACACTTTGGGAAAGGTGGAAGGAAAACAATTTTCCCTTGATCCAATTGGTGAGGGGCAGTCCCATTGCCAAAGTGACTTGAAGATTAGCCAAGTGGAGCCACCATCGCGTAGTGGGTTGTCCCCCTTTCACAGGCTACTGGAAAATTGTGAGAGCCAGGCCGGGGTTCAGCGGTTGGGTTGTAGCAGGTACCAGGTGACTACCCCATTGCCAAGTTGGCTTGCTCCTTGGAGGTGACCCACTGTAAATTTAGGCAAGCCAAGGGTCCACTTGGAGAGTCGCCTAGTGCCCTTGGCCAGCTTCAGCGTGCAAACCTACAGATTTTAAGTAGGGGGTATTAGGGATCTTTTGTTATTTTCTGAATTCGTTACTACATCATTTTACTCCTTACCTAGTAAAGTATATAAGCATTCTATTCTCAAATTTCCCCAAATTAAGTCATTCTCCCTAGAATCCAAAGGATAACCCCCAAAATTTATCTTCTCAAAATATTTCTCTCTTGAATTTCAAGGAAGAAGAAGAAGAAAGTTGAAGCTAGGGTTGAAGGAGAAAGCTTTCTCACTCAATTCACTGGGAATTGTTGATTAAGGTGTGGTAGCTTTTTATCCATAGAGCCCCTTCAAAACCCCAAATTCAAAGATAGAAATCCCCAAACGTTAGGGTGTGATTCCAAAGTCATGGGTTCCTGTCAAAAACAATTCTAATGTTTTAATTATGATATATTATGTATGAATTGACGGTTTCCGTATGTTTTCATGATTAATTAACAAAGAACCCATGAAATCCCCATATTTTTCAAAGTTGATGATGTGATGAGGGTCTTTATTGATGAAAGGTGAATTCTATGAATTGATGTATGTAGTGATAGATTCACATGAAATTATGATTAAATCCATATCTAATATAGTAATTCTGGATCTATTGATTGAATATCACCTGTGATCCTTGAAGGATAAAGTATGAGAGTTATGCATGATTATGAGATATATGTATGTTCTTTAAGAACACTTTGAGCGTAAAGTTATTATGATTATGATTTTGTTGTGTGTTTTTGAAAGACTATTCTCAATTGCACACATATGTATGAATATGACATGTTGTGAAAGGTTTTCACACAATATTATGATTCTATGGTTGAATGGCTATTCTGACTTATTGAATCTATGAGTTATCTTATGAATTATTTTTGGATTGAGTGTCAATACATTCTTCCATGACTATGAACTCAAGTTATGACTTAATAAGTACTTCATGGGATTAATGCTTAGGACCGAGTGGATATTGATATGAGATGGAAGCCCTCACGTGAGTTGATGCTGGGTTTTAGGAGAAATCACTTGAGATGGATGCCCTCACGTGAGTTGAGGCCGGGTATCTATTAAAAATCTCCTTGTCCAATAACTACATGCCCCCGTAGGTCATTTAGCTAGTGGATCCACCTAAGCTAAGATAATGGTTCTACCTTAGGCAAGTAAGACAACCATTTTTTATGTAGGTAACACCGGATTCCATGTTAAACTCACATGGTGTATGTCGGTTAAGGCTTTTTTCCCACTATGGTTGAATATGAATTATGAACTATGTCTAATCAAGAAGCTTTACTTAGAATGAGTGAGATTATGGGATCTTATTCATGCATTGCACAAGTATGCTTTGAGGGTAGTTATGGTATGCTCCTCTTATGTTATGATGGTCTATGTAATGATGTATGCTTAACTTGGATTGTTGCTACGAGTTACTTTCCTTGAAATGAGTGACTAAATGTAAATGTTCCCTTGTCTATGAGAAATAAGTTAAGTATGAGATCAGAAGAAGGATGAATATGCATGAGGACCTAAAGTGACTTGTTTAGCATGGGTGGGATTATGTGGGGGTCTTATCCATGCATTGCACAAGCTTGTCTTGAGGTGACTTATGAAGTGTTTCTCTTATGTTATGTTAAACTAGATTGCATTGATTATGTCTATGACTATGTTGTTACCTCTTAGGCTTATAGACTATGTCTTATTATGAGGTCTCCTATGCGTGTTTTCCACTATCTTAAAAATAATGGTTTAACTTAGCAAGATGCATGCATTCAATTAAAATGCCCTTTTTTCGCATATTTTCAAGGTTTTTTATGCATGACTATCATACTTGGTACATTTTTGTACTAACCCATATTTTCCTACATTCTCCCCAAGTGTAGGGTCCGGTTCTCAAGGTCGTCCACATTGTGGCTAAAGCTTGGATATGATTATTTCTCGAAGCATGTTGGTGAGTCCTCATGATTCAAGGACGGATATTTTCATGTAGTAGTTTCTTTCTTGGTATTTCCTTTTTGGACTATGACGTATGGGCTATGGTCCTTTTCACATCGACTATTGTAATAGATGGCTAAGTTGAAACAAGTCTAGATTACCACATTCCTTTATGAAAATTATGGACCTAAAAAAGTGGGTTTTTACTCTTTATTGGTCTATGCTTATGTTATGATATGCTAAGTGGCTTACATAGTGCCTTTCAGGGTTCTATGTGCCTTATTACATCTAAGGGGTTACCATGGGTCGTGACAAACTTGGTAATCAGAGCACATGGTTTAGAATGATTCTAGGATGATGTCTCATAAGTCACGTCTAGTAGAGTCTTGTTTATAATGTGAAGCGTGCCACATTTATGAATTAGAGGCTATATGATGAATAGGAAACTACACTTCTTTCATTAATCTTAAGTTGTGCGGTAGAGTTTAACTCTATAAAGTCCCTCTCATAATCCTTTCCTTGTGTCTTCAGGATATGAATACATAAAGTATTAATTCTAGAAGAATAGAGGGTGACAATGTGAATGAAGAAGCTCCTCAATCTAATCAAGCTCAGATTAATCTTTCGGCTATGTCAGGTGTGGAGGTTAGGTCGACTTTTCAAATATCGACCCAAGATATGACGACTCAAGCTCAAGCCATGACAACTCAAGCTATGACAGCTTAGACCAATAGGGATGTTGTGACTCATCTGAATTTGGTTGCTTCAAGGGTTAGGGATTTTGCTAGAATGAACGCTCTTAAATTTCATGGCGCCAAGGTGGAAGAGGATCCTCAAAAATTAATGGAAGAGGTTTATAAAATACTTGATATTATGGGGGTGACTTTGGTAGAGAAAGAGGAGTTAGCCGTGTACCAATTGAAAAGTATTGCTCAAGTATGGTATAATCAATGGTAGAACAATAGTCCTGTATGATCGGGTCCCATAGAGTGGGAAGTGTTTAAATCGACGTTTGGTGATAGGTTCTTCCCCGAGAGTTGAGGGAAGCTAAGTTTCAAGACTTTATTAACCTTCGTCAAGGAAGCATCAGCGTGAAAGAGTATGGACTAAAGTTCACTCAATTGTCCAAGTATGCCCCAACAATGGTGGCGGATTCGAGGGATGAGATGAGTAGGTTTTTGATGGGTGTGTTCGGCTTGGTAGTAAAAGAATGTCGTTCGGCAATGCTCCATAATGATATGGATATCTTATGTCTTATGGTGCATGCCTAACAAATTGAGGAATTAAAGCTTAAGGAGAATAATAGGGAGGTGAAGAGAGCTTAGACCGGTGATGGGAACTTCTCCAATGTTAGGTCCGATGAACAAGGACAACCAAGGTTCAAACAAAGGTTCTCCAACAAATGTTCCTTCAATGATTCCCCTAGGGTCAACAAGAATAGGGTGTCTTACCCTAAATCCCAAGGTGGAAATGGAGGTGGTTCTTCTATTGAAAGCTATACATATGCCAAATATGGGAGGGAAAATGCGGGTAAGTGCCTAGCCAACACCAATGGTTTCTTTGGGTATGGAAAGAGTGGTCACAAGATGAGAGATTGATCGATACTCATGGCTAAAGGGAGATAGGACAAGCAAGTTTTTCTTAGTGGTGCGGATCCCAATGCTCCAAAGCACGGTCAATTATATGCACTCCGGTCTAGAAATGAACAAGAAGGCTCTCCGGATAAAGACACCGGTATGTTGATAGTTTCCATATATATGTAAATGTTTTGTTAGATCCCGATGATACTTGTTAGACTTTGATGTTATCCTTGGTAGGGTTTGTATGCATTGTTGTTAGACCTTTATTGATTTTATAAACCGGTACAGTTATTATGAGTTCTTGGTTATGTCGTTTGGGATTGCTTGAAAGAAGTGGTACTTGAGGAACTAGTAGAGGCTTCCTCCCAAGGGGGAGATAGTGTGCTTTGATAGAAAAATGGTTGAGTGTCCCGATATCCTCATCTCTTTCTTTTTCTCCCATTCTAAGTTGAGACAAAGAGTTCCTTTCGGATTGCTTTATGTTTTGGAGTCATGAGTGTTTTATATGTTCCATAATCTCCTTAAGTTATGCATTCTCATGAAATCTTATGTTTTGGAAATAAAATGAATTATATGATTGCTTGTTCATCATGTTGTTGTACATTTAGTATGGGTTGCCTATACGCTTCATGAGATAAATTGTCGAAAATGCTTTCGTTATGCTTTTTGAAAGTAAATTGCTTATTGACTTTCTGAGATGGTGTTGAGCATGCTTTTATCTTGGAGAGGAAGTTCGTACTTAAAATGGTGAGAAATTTGAAGTTTCATGCATAATGGGTTGTTAGATGTAGTTCCTACTTCCTTGTGCTGTATTGATTATGTTAGGGATGGAGTTGAAGTTTCCTCCTATGAATTGTGCATTATTTTTATATTGCATGGATGATGGGCTGCTAGTCTTGAGTCTTTACTTCCGTAAGGTGACTTGATCGAAATTCGAGGACAAATGTCCCCAAGGGGGAGATATTGTAACACCCCGGATTTTAGTAGGCTAAACTAGGGATTAGTGTGTGTGAGGGGGGGGGGGTAACTAGCCATGGAAAGGGACAATGGTCTAAAACACCTTGGGAAAGGTGGAAGGAAAACAATTCTCCCTTGATCCACTTGGTGAGGGGCAGTGCCTTCGCCAAAGTGACTTGGTAATTAGCCAAGTGGAGCCACCATCGCCTAGTGGGCTATCCCCCTTGCAAAGGGTGCTAGAAAATTGGGCGAGCCATGTCGGGGCTCACCGATTGGGTTGGCGCATCGCCAAGGTGACTCCCCCATTGCCATGTTGGCCTGCTTCTTGGGGGTGAACCATCGTAATTTTAGGCAAGCCAACGGTCCACTTGGCGAGCTTCAGCGTCCAGACCTACATATTTTGAGTTGGGGGTCTTAGTGGTCTTTTGTAATTTTCCTAATTCGGTACTACATAGTTTTACTCCTTCCCTAGTAAAGTATATAAGAATTCTATTCTCTAATTTCCCTAAATTAAGTCATTCTCCCTAGAATTCAAAGGAAACCCCCAAAAATATATCCTCTCAAAACATTTCTCTCTATAGAATTTCAAGGAAGAAGATGAAAGAAGTGGAAGGTAGGGTTCAAGGAGCAAGTTTTCTTACTCAATTCATTGGGAATTATTGATTAAGGTATGGTAGCTCTTCATCCATGGATAGCCTTCATCCATGGAGCCCCTTCAAAACCCCAATTTCAAAGATAGAAATCCCCAAAAGTTAGGGTTTGATTCCAAAGTCATGGGTTCCTTTCAAAAACTATTATAATATTTGAATTATGATTTATTATGTATGAATTGATTGTTTCCCTCTGTTTTCATGATGAATTCCCCAAGAACAAATGAGATCCCTATATTTCTCAAAATTGATGATATGATGTGGGTCTCTATTGAAGAAAGGTGAATTGTATGAATTGGTGTATGTAGTGATAGATTCATATGAATTTATGATTAAATCCATGTCTAATGTAGTAATTCTTGATGTGTTGGTTGAATATGATCTTTTATCCTTGGAGGGTAAAGTATGACAATTATGCATGATTATGAGATTTATGTATGTGCTTTAAGAACACTTTGAGAGTAAAGTGATTGTGATTATAATTTTGTTGTGTGTTGTTGAAAGACTATTCTCAATTGCACAACTATGTATGAATATGACATGTTGTTAAAGGTTTTCTCACAATATGATGATTCTAAGGTTGAAAGGCTATTCTCACCTATTGAATCTAGGAGCTATCTTATGAATTATGTTGGATTGAGTGTCAATAAATTCTTCCATGAATATGAACTCAAGTTATGACTTAATAAGTACTCTGTGGGATTAATGCTTAGCACTAAGTGGATATTGATATGAGATGGAAGCCCTTATGTGAGTTGAGGCCGGGTTTCTAGGAGCATTCTCTTGAGATGGATGCCCTCACGTGAGTTCAGGTCAGGTATCTAGTAAAAATTTCCTTGTCCCATAAATACATTTCACCGTAGGTCATTTAGCTAGTGGATCTCCGTAAGCTAAGATAATGGTTCTACCTTAGGCAAGTAGGACAACCCTTTTCGGTGTGGCTAATACTGGATTCCATGTTATGCTCACATTGTCTATGTCGGTTAAGGCATATTCCCACTATGATTGAATCTTAATTATGATCTATGTGTACTCAAGAAGCTTTACTTAGGATGGGTGAGATTATGGGATCTTATTCATCCATTGCACAAGTTTCCTTTGACGGTAGTTATGGTTTGTTCCTCTTATGTTATGATGGTCTGTATAATGATGTATGCTTAACTTGGATTGTTGCTACGAGTTGCTTTCCTTGATATGAGTGACAAAAGGTGAATGTTACCTTGTCTAAGAGAAATAAGTTAAGGATGAGATCTAAAGAAGGATGAATATGAATGAGAACCTAATGTGACTTTCTGAACATGTGTGGGATTATGGGGTCTCATCCATGCATTGTACAAGCTTGCCTTGAGGTGACTTATGAAGTGTTTCTATTATGCTATGTTAAACTAGATTGCATTGATTATGTCTATGACTATATTGTTATCTCTTAGGCTTATAGCCTATGTCTTATTATGAGGTCCACTATATTCAAAACAATGGTTTAACTTAGAAAACTGCATGCATTCAACTAAAATAGCCTTTTTAGCATGTTTTCAAGGGTTTTATGCATGGCTATCATACTTGGTGCATTTTTGTACTAACCTATATTTTCATACATTCTCCAACAAGTGTAGGGTCCAATTTTCAAGGTAGTCAACATTGTGGCTAAAACTTGGATTTGAACCTTTCTCCTAACTTGTTGGTGAGTCCTCATGATTCGAGGACAATTGTTTTTATTTAGTAGTTTCTTTCCTTGTATTTTCTTGTTGGACAATATTCTATGGGCTATGGCCCTTTTCATATCTACTATTGTAATAGATGGCTAAATTGAGCCAAGTCTAGACTTTCGCTTTCCTTTATGAAAATTTTGGACCTAAAAAAAAGCATTTTTACTCTTTATTGTTCTACGCTTATGTTATGATATACTAAGTGGCTTACATGGTGTCTTTCAGGTTTCTATCTTCCTTGTTACATCAAGGAGATACCCTGGGTCGTGACAAGTATTGGGGTAGAATTCTTCATCTTATATACTATATGAGAAAATCTTTGAATGTTGCTTAAAATTACTATACAAACACTCAATAGGAATTGCTTGTTGTAGTCTTCTTTTTTGAGAAGTTCAGATCTTAATTTCTAAGAACTATCATTGTGCATACTGATTGTTCGGCATTAATGAATCTTATGGAAAAGAAGGATGCAAAATCGAGACTAATTTGATGGGTATTGTTGGTGCAAGAGTTTGATTTTAAAGTGAAAGATAAGAAGGGGACAAAAACCAAGTGGTTGATCACTTGTCCAGATTAGAGGAAGAGGCAATGATTAAATTTGTTAATGGAGTTGAGTTAAATGACGTGTTCCCCAATGAACAGGTATTGCCTGCTTTTTCTATCTTATCCCTTGGTTCACAAATTACTCCAACTATTGGGCAAGCGATGTGGTGCGTTCGAATTTGTCATTCCACCAAATAAGAAAATTCATATCTAATGTGAAGAATTTTTTTTGGGGAAAACCTTACTTGTTTCATATATGTGCTGATGGGATTATTCGTCGTTGTGTGCCCGAGGTCGAGATGATGAGTACATTAGAAACTTGTAACTCATCTATGTTGGTGGACATCACAGTGATATCTGGATTTCTCATAAAATATTGTAGTGTAGGTATTATTGGCATACTATTAACTAAGATGCTCTTGATTTTGCCAGGTCTTGTGATCGCTTCCAAATAGAGAGAGGTATTTCAAAGAAGCAAGAACTCCCAATGATTCATATACTGGTAATTGAGTAGTATGATGTTTGGGGTCTTGGCTTCATGGGTCCATTTGTGAGCTTGAATGGAATGAAGTACATATTTTTAGCGGTTGTCTATGTATCTAAATGGGCAGAAGTTGTTGCGCTTCAAACAATGAAGGGAAGAGTGTCACTGCATTTATGAAAAAAGAGTTTTTTCTCTAGATTTGGTACACCTAGCACAATTATTAGTATAAAGGTTCCCACTTTTGTAATAGGTTATTCAAGGCGTTGCTTGAGAAGTATGGTATTCGTCACAACATAGCAACTCTTTATAATCTGCAGTCTAGTGGGCAAGTTGAGGTATCAAATAGAGAAATTAAGCAGATTTATGCAAAGACTAAATACAAACAGAACTAATTGGTCAAGAAAGCTTGATGATGCTCTATGGGCCTATCACACTGTGTTCAAGACTCCAATAGGTATGTCCCCATACCAACTTGTTTTTTGAAAGTCTTGTCATTTGCTTGTAGAGTTAGAACAAAGCGATGTGGGCACTCAAGAATCTTAATTTGTATGGGGATGCCTCATTAAGTCAAAGATTGAATGAGTTTAATTAGCTCGATGGGTTTTGCCTAAAACCATATGAAAGTTCAGCCTTGTACAAGGAGAAGATGAAGCGGTATCATCATCAAAAGATTGAAAAATGCTAATTTGCCCTTTGTGATCTGGTACTTGCTTTCAATTCAAGGTTATGCTTCTTTCTTGAAAGTCTAAGTGGATGGGTCCATTCAAAGTGGTACAAGTGTTTTCACGTGGAGCGGTTGAACTTGAGAATGAGGAAGGAATGAGGTTCAAGGTGAATGGTGAAAGCATCAAATTTTACTTGGGAAAACAGTAAGAACTCAAAGAGGTGATAAAAAATGGGACCTTGATGAAGTTTGATTAATCAAGGGTCTCTGCGTTGTGCTGCAACGTTAAATTTAAAGCTACTGGAGAGGCAACCCAAGATGTAAGATCTAGCCAATTTTAAGAATATTTAGCAATTTTAAGACTTCTTAGGGATTTATATTTAGTTTTTATGTTTTATTAAGTCTTAGTATTTGGTAGATTAGGGTAGTATAGGGCCCGTGTCAAAAAGGAGTCAAGATAATGTAAAAAGGAAGTCCTAAATGTTTTCTGTGTGTGTAGAAAAGCAAACAAGAATCGAAAATAAATTATTCGTTCAGAGGGTCTGCAGTTCCCATAGACGGTCAGTCGTTCCATCAACGGACAATAGATGGCATCCGTTTATCCCAAGCATGTAATCCTAAAATTCACTGCATAAAAGGGTAACCACAAAAACCATCCACGGACCGTATTTTTACCTACAGACCTTCGATGGGGATATGAGGGTCTAAGGTCAGTTAAGTCAGTCAACCCGACTCGCGACAAAAAATAATAAAACTCTTCAGATTTTTAAGCATCCCCCATTTCCCTCTTTTACAAACTGTTAATCCTTCACATTTCCACTCCTTCACATCAACTTACACCCTTTCAATCTCCCATATTTAATCTATATATTCTCTTCTTTCCTTTCTCCCTCATTTACTATTTCTCTCATTCCCTTTTCCCCAAATCGTTTTCACTAGAATCAAAGGTTGTGGGTTCGGAGTCAAGTAAATTTGGTGTAAAAAGGGCTTAAGGAAAACACACATAGAACTTTGTACTGCTTAAAAGGTACTGATTTTGAATTTGAACTGTTCAATTTGGTAGTTGAATTCAAAGTTTTTACTTCACCTGGGTGTTAATTGGTTGCTGAAATTTGTATGAATAGTTATAAAGTACCCTTGGAACGATAGTTTAGTGAGTGTTTTTTATTATTTTAATGAAACTATACGTTTATGACATTCTAATTGTGTTCTTGAATTAGAGTTTCGAGTTTAATTTTGTTTGTATCTATAAATTGCATGATTGAAACCTTAGGGACGTAGAATAACATGAAAAAATGTTGAAATGTATGTTCTAGAAATGTTTTGGTAGTTTGAATAATGAAATTGTGATTATCGAATAAAAGTTAGTCTCCGATCATAAACCAGTACTGGTCGACGACCATGACCCATGGGCCAGGGGGCAACCTATGGGCCGTAGGTATGGTTCCGTATATCAGTCACACAATCCACTAGCCTAAGTTGTGAACCACAATTTGGCTTATGGTCTGTTGTTCCGTCAACGAAACATGCTAGTAAACGATCGTTCCAACTCATGGGCCTAAAATTTGACATATTCAGTTATGGAAGGCACCAATGGTCCGTTTAAGCTTCAACAGCCGGTAGGTACCAACCGTAAGTCCCAAAAACAGACACTGTCCATAATTTTATTTAATTTCGTAATTTATTTTGCTTTTTTTTCTTTTTTTGTTTTGAATATTAACAAGTCTCCCAGTAGTATAATTACGCCATAAACAAATCAAACCTACCAATAAAGTATAAGTCCTAGTATGTCGTACCCTCAACTTGACACCTTGTTGATGAGGACAATAATCCATGTAACACTCTGAAAACTAGTAGGCTTAGCTAGAGGCTGAAGTTAGGGTTAGAGCCTTGAATGTACCTCTACATACCTTAAAATTCATGTTTTCATGTTAAAACATTAAGGCCTAAATCCCAAGGACCAACCATGGGTCCTTGAGGAAAAGACCTTAAAAAATTGTCTGGCAATGACCCACGGAGGGCACCCACGCCTCATAGGTCAACCCACGCTTCGTGGGTAGGAAGCCGTGGTTCACAGCCGCAGAATCAAGCCACAGACGCCGACCCACACTTCACCATCATGGGTCGTGGGTCCAACCACGGTCCGTAGGTGAGGGGGTCGTGGGTCACACATGGAAAACAATGTTTTGGGAATTCGTTGAGGGGTAGTTTAGGGTTTTCCATTTTAATTAACTATGAAGTGACGTCATTTTGTATTATTTTAGACTAACTATATAAGTGTTTTAAGCCCCTAAACAAAGTCATCTAAATCATAACTAACAACTTCCCAAATCTAAATCAATTTCCCCCAAAATCTTCTCTCTAGAAATCCAAGGAAGAAGAAAAAGAGAGCCAAGATAGGATCTGAAGTATAGGACTTTTCCACTTAATTTCGTGAGGATTGTTCATTGAGGTATGGTAGTCCTTCATCCATGGATAGTTTTCATCAATGGAGTCCCTCCAAACACTATTTCAAACTAGTAATCCCCCCAAAAGCTAGGGTTTTACTCCAAGCCATGGATTCCTTTTCAAAAACGTTTCAATTGATTTAATTACTTTATACTATTATTGAATTGTTATTTTGTTATGGTTTTATGATGAAATCTCCCAAGGATCCATGAAATCCCATATTCCACAATTTATGCCTTTGTGATGTGGGTGACTTGATGAAGGAAGAATACTATGAGATTGTTCTTGTAGTAATTTAGTTAATTGAATCATGTTATTATCCATATTTAATGTTGTAAATCTAGATGTATTGGATGGAATGTGATCCTTGACCCAAGAGGGGTAAAACATGAGAATTATACATGATTGTGGATTCATTGTATATTCTTTATGAACATGATTATAATCTTATTGATATATTGATTGAAAGGTCATTCCCATAAACACATAATGAACATGATGTGAAAGTTTTTCTAAAAATATAATGATTCTAAGGTTGAAAGTCCATTTTCACCTATTGAATCTATGAGCTATTTTATGAATTGTGTTGAATGGAGGGTTAAGGCACTATTTCATGCAAGTGAACTCAATTCAAGACTAAACATGTAATTGTGGGAAATAATGCTTAGCACCAAGTGGATATTGGATATGAGGTAGAGGCTCTCCCATTAAGTAAGGTTGGGTTTCTCAATGTAATCTCATGAAATGGAAGATTCCCCGTTAAGTTGGGTTGGGGTTTCTAGTAACAATCTCCTTATCCCATAAACTAGGTGTCTCCATAGGTCGTTAGCTAGTGGATCCACCTAAAAGCTAATACATTTTAGTTCTACCTTAGGCAAGTAGGACACCTCTTTTGGGTGTGGGGTATGACACCGGATTCCATGTTAAGCTCACATGTTCTATGTCGGTCAAGGATATTCCCACCATGCTAAGAATATGAACAAGAACATGAATTATGAATGATGGTTACTCAAGAAGCTTTACTTAGCTTGGGTAGGATTATGCGATCTTATTCATGCATTGCACAAGTATGCTTTGAGGGTACAAATGCTATGGTTCTCCTATGATGTAAGTTTATGTAATGAACATGCTTATGACTTATGCACTTCCATTATCTTCTAAATGAGGTTTTAACTTATCAATTGCATACATTCACTAAAATGTCCCTTTTTAGCATGGTTTCATGATTTTGTGCATGACTATTACACTTAGTGCAATTTTTGTACCAACCCATATTTTCAACATTTTTCTCGAAAGTGTAGGTTCCGGTTCTTAAGGCGATTATCCTTTAGCTCAACTTGGATGGACAATTCTCGTTGCTTGTGGTGAGTCCTCATGATTCGAGGACGGGACATCTTATTTTGAGTTTCTTTTTAGTACTTTCTATTTCAGAATATTTTGTTGGGGCTATGACCCTATTTTGACTAATGAATTGTAATAGATGGCTAAATGAAACAAGTTAGACTTCCGCTTTGTTTTTTTGAATCTTTCAGACTTAAACATTTTTTTACTCTTATTGTTCTATTACTTTATGTTAAGATATCCTGCGTGGCTTACATGGAGCCTTTTGGGGTTTTATGTGCCTTGTTACGTCTAGGGGGTACCCTTGAGTCATGAAAATCTAGTGCCAATAGTTCTGAATTTATCTAGAGCATTACCAGGACCTCCCCTACGACACCTCTGATTATGAGGTGAAGCTCAGGAAAGGTTGTATCAGATGATGAGCAGTCATCCAGTCATGATGATTCCACTAGTTTGAGGAGGGGGCAAGCCTTCAAATGCAGAGAATAGGGAGTCGCAATCTGGCTCCAGCTCTGATTAAGTTTCCACATTGGCTTTTGATGCTACTTCTTCTGGTGGCCTACCGGACCCACCCGCATCTTGAAGGGTCTTCGGTGCTTATGAGACACAAGTTTGTTTGACACTATGTATTACATTTATTTGTGCATTGAGATCAATTGCACTATATTTTTGTATGGGTGGGGTGAATGGATCGTGAGTGTTCGGGTCAGTCTTATTAACCCAACTAACAATCCTTCCTTGAGGTTTTCTTGCCTGTGTAATTTTTACCAAAGGAACTTTTTAATCTTCTTTTGAATTGACATGTTTAGGATAGTAAAAGTGTAAAAGTAGACTAAAAGTAAACCATGGTGGCAAAAGAGCATGAAAAATAATGCCCTTCCAAATGTATATGTGCTATTGTAAAGGAAAACAATAATGAAAGGGTATGAAAAGAGTCGTCTGTAGAGAAGAAAAAGAAGAGTAAAATGTAAAGAATGGTGTGATTGAACAAAAAAAAACAAAAGACTGAAAATGCTTGAATAAAAATATGAAGAAAAAAAATGAAACAAGTAAGAATGTCAAGTCAAAGTCACACTTGTGCTTAAATAAATTAGAAGGAGAACAGAAGAAAACAAGACGATGTCATAATTGGTTGTAAAATAGGTAAAATAGTCAATGTAATTTCAAGGAGGGAAGAAAACCTTTATAAAGAGGCGACAATGATGAGTCGTCGATCAGTTCAGAGAAGATGAGTTCCAGTGAATGAACAACGATTGAACCAGATGGACGTGCTAAGACCTACAAGCCTTAGGTCATGACCTTCGTTGGAATCCACTTGAATTTTGGCTAACTGTTGAGCAACGATGGCACCGATGAGGCGTCTTCTGTGTAACGAGTCGTAGGTGGCCACTCGTTGGTGACACTGCCCCCACCGGATTTCCTCAAGCTTCCTTTTCCTACTTGGTTTAAGATTTATTTTCTATAAATATTAGTTTTAATTTTTGTTTTTGAGTTGTTAGATGTATTATGATACAGTGTTTTTAGCTTTGAGAATTATATTGCAAACACTTGGAGCACTTAATTCTTAAAGTTTTGTTTACGCAATTGTATTTGTTCTTCAATTCAAGATTTCAAATTTCATCTGTTCTAATTGAAAGTTCATGATTTATATTATCAATCCTAGTATCAATTGTGATAACCCAAGCATGAATAAATAAATACCCAACTAGAGTAGTTGGAACCATGAGCAACTAACATCGTAAAACTAATAATTAAGTAATCCTTAAACAGTGTTTATGCATGTATTGTTAATCGTTTCGGTTTGAATGCTTTTTAACGGTGCGCAACGTTAGAATTCGGTTCATCCCTACTTGCCCGACAAGGAAGTAATGATTGAGAAAAAGATTGAACAACAGATATTTTAGCATGACAATCCGCTATCTAATAGCCTGACCTACTTACTGTGAGGGTTAATCAAGGGTTAAGGTAAGGGTTAGTAAAGCATACACCCGTAGACTGACCAAGTTGTGTGGTGAAATTTCCTACTTCAACGACCAATCACTTATGAGATACTAACTTACCAACATTGTATATTAACAGTAGGAAAGAGTTACTATTATTAGGATTACTGCATTACCAACTTGTGGGGAACACGTATGCCCTAGTTTTATCTCATATTCATATAACTAACTGTGAATTTCACTTACTTGTTACTTGTTACCTGTTACTACAAATCAGTCAACAATTACTTTCGTTACAAATCCCGCTTTTTATGGAAGTAATTTAACTAATAGTACAATTAACCATAAATTAGCGTAGGTCTAGATCAAATTCCTCATGGGAACGAACCTAACCTTAGTTACGTTCTTTATTTGACAACGACCACTTATACTTCTTTAGGGAGGTGTAATTTGGGCGTAACAATTCATTCCTCCACACCTGTTCAAAGTAATCCAAAAAATCTCCAAAATCAGGAGGATTAGCCAAAAATACAAATTTAAACCTAATATAGAAATTTAAAACTCAAAATTAAACGAAGTTAGATACCGATGGGTGGCCTCCCATCAAACGCACAATTTAACGTTGTGACGCGACGCTGGGTACATCACCCTTTGAATTTCCACTTCAAGGAAATGAACCAACTTCCCAACTTGAGATCAATTTTACTCCGAAGAGTATGGGGAGTGCAAAAGAGCATCAAGCATTTCACCAGATCTCTCCACTTTGAAGACTTGAATTTCTAGCCTAACTTTGCATCATGCTTTTGTTTTGGATAGTTGGGTGAGAGTGAAAGGGTCACTAGGTTATGTGAGCATTGAACATCATAATTATTTTCCTTCAAATTAGTGAGACTATCATCTTCAAAATGAACTACAGTTTCCATACATGATATTTTTTTATTTCTCTTGCAACTCTAATATCATGTTAGTTATTTTAGTTTTTTGGATTGTTTTTTCTTTTTATTTTGTATGACAAACTCAAGATATCTATTATATCCACCTTCACCTCTTTGCTTGGTTTTCTTTCAACATATGCAACTTCGAACATGAATCTGCTCGTGTAACACCTCGAAATTTAGTAGCCTAAGCAAGGGTCCAAGTGAGTGGTTACAAACCTAGGATTTAGCCTTGGCACCACCTAAAAGTCCACATGAGTCGTGAAGGGCACCACAAGTCGTGGTGGTTCCCGTAGGCGTTAGGCAATAACTAACCACGGTGAGGACCATGGGTCATGGTTGAAACCGTGGGTCGTGGTGATGCCCGTGGTAGGCTAGGCAGTAGCTGGGCAAAGCTTCCCCAAAATAGGACCCTCCACATGAGCCACTTGACGGCTCGTGAAGGCCACCACAGTTCGTGAAAGGGGTCGTGGTCTTAAGATAGTTTTTTGGGAAGTGGGGTGGATAACCAACTCACTGGTCAAGGGACCACGGGCACCACTATGGGCCGTGTGACCCTTGACGAGCCGTGTTGCCCCTCGTGGTAGTGAGTCGGCAATATCAGTTCATGGGTTTTTGGGCCTTTTCCAGTTTTAAGTGAATCAATACTATGCCCTTTTACCCAAGCCTAGGACCCCTATAAAAGTTATTTTAACCCCAAAACTCACCCATTCAAGTCATTATTTCCAAAACTCAAAAGAAAATGAAAGTTATTTTCCCTAAAATATTTCTATCTCTAGAAACTTGAAGAAGAAGAAGAAGAAGAAAGGATTCATGCTATGATTAAGGTCAAGCCCCAATTCATCCATAGAACATAAGTATGGGCTTGAGGTATAATATTTTTCATCCATGGAGTTCCCAAATTCCTCTATTTCAAAGTTAGAATTCCGCAGTTGAGTTAGAGTTTTCTTTAATTGTCATGGGTTCTCTTCAATATTGATTTAAATTATTGGATTATGATATATTATGCATGAATTGATGAAATACTATGATTTTATGATGATTTCTTCGGGAACCCATGTAACCCCCATGTTTTCATATCATGAATCATGTGATGTCGGATTTTGGTTGTAAAGAAGTGTTTTATGAAATTAAGCACGTATTACTAGTTTTACATGAATTTATTATGAAATCCATATATAACCCATGTTTTCTAAGTGTGGATGATTGAAAGTGGGTTTTGAACTTCAAGAGGTAAATTATGGACTTATAAATATCTTAAGAAATATATGCAAATGTTTTAAGGATGTTTTGAGAGTAAAGTATCAATGATGATGCTCATGAAATTTTTTTGAAAGAATTTTTTCATGTACACATAAGAGTAAGATGTGAAAGGTTTCACATAATAAAGGTTATTAGGTTGAAAGGGTTTCTCGCCTAATTGAATAAAAAATTAAGAGCTATCCTAATGAAACTAGCTTGGATTGCTTATCCTAGGATACTTTTCCATGGATAATAAGGTTAAGTAAGAAATGACTATTTCGTGGGATTTATGCTTAGCACCGAGAGGATATTGACTTGGAAGCTCTCCCGTGAGTAAAGGTCGGGTTTCTAGTAGTAATCTCCTTATCCCTTACCTATGTGCCCCCATTGGATGATTGTCTAAAGTAGACATTAGCTAGTGGATCCACTTAAGCTAGAAGTTCATGGCTCTACCTTGGCAAGAAGGGCAACACTTTTCGTTGTGGGAGACACTAAGGATCATGTTATAGCTCACATGGTCTCTATGTCGGTTAAAGCTAATTACCCGTATTAATAATGAACTAAGGTTACTTCAATAAGTATTACATAGGATTTCAAAGATTTTAAAGATGATGTTAGCTTGCATTGACCATCGTTTTATGACGTATGTTCTCTAATTCTCTTATATCATGTTTTAGATTGGTCAATTGCATGTCATGAAATGAAATGTCCTTTTAGAATGATTTAAATAATTTTTTATGCATGGCTATCATACTAGGTACATTGTTTTGTACTAACACATACTATTGCCTATATTTCCCCAAATATAGGTCCAAACAGTCAGGTTTCCGAGTCTCATGGCTAGTGTTTGACTTCGAGATTTTAGAGCTTTGGTGAGTCCTCATGCTTTAATGGCGGACATTCATTATTTTAGTTCCTTTTCTTGTATCTTACCTTTGGACATGATGTATGGGCTAGACCAAATTTCATTCTATTGTATTAGATGATATGAGGAGACTAGTGTTTTAGACTCCAGCTTATCTTTTATAAAATGTTTTGGACTTGGACTATTGTTTTACTCTTATTGTTCTATTTCTTATATTATGAGAGATATGTGGCTTGCATGGGATCCTTCAAGGTTCTATACGCCATGTTACATCTAGGGCACCCTTGGTTCCTGACAAACTTGGTATCAGAGCACAAGGTTTAGAATGGTCCTAGGATGTGTCATAAGCCACGTCTAGTAGAGTTTTGTTCATAAGTGTGAAGCGTGCTACATTTATGAATGAGAGGCTACAATATTATTAGGAAACTCCACTTCTTTCATTACTCTGAAGTCGTGCGATAGAGTTTAACTCTATAAGGTCTCTCTTCTAATCCTTACCTTCTGTTCTTGTGGACATGGCTACTCGAACGCCTATACTAGAAGGAATGTGAGGGAGAATGGGGAACAAGAAGCTACTCCCCAAGCTCCTCAAGTTTTGGTCTATTCTTTGGCCGAGCAAATGTCCAATGCGGAGTTTAGGGCTGCTTTTCAAGTGTTGGCTCAAGCAGTGACAACCCAAGCCAATAGAGAGGTTGTGGTTCCCGTTAACCCAAATGCAGGCACGGTGGCTTCCAGAGTGAGGGACTTTACGAGGATGAATCCTTTGGAGTTTCATGGTTCTAAAGTTGAGAAAGATCCTACAGAGTTCAATGATGACACCTATAAGGTTTTGGTGATCGTAGGAGTGACATCGGTAGAAAAGGTTGAGTTGGCCGCTTATTAACTAAAAGGTGTGGCTCAAATATGGTATTACCAATGGAAAGAGGAGAGACCGGAAGATGCGGGCCATCTTGATTGGGAAAAGTTTAAAGCTAATTTTCTTGATAGGTTCTTTCCCCTTGAGATGAGGGATGCCAAGGTACTTGAGTTTATTATCCTTCGACAAGGAAGTATGAGTGTGAGCAAATTTGCTCTAAAGTTCACTCAATTGTCTAAATGTGCTCCAACAAATGTTACCGATTCAGGGGCTAAGATGAGCAAGTTCATTTTGGGTGTGTCCGATATGGTTGTCAAAAAGTTTTGTACCTCCATCCTCATTAATGACATCGACATATCTCATCTCATGGTTCATCCACAGCAAATTAAGGAGGAAAAACTTAAGGAAAAGTCTAGGTTGACAAAAAAGGCTGAGACCGGTGATGGAAATTTCTCTCATGCAAGGTCTGATGGACATGGTCGTTCTAGATTCTAACAAAGGTTTTCTAACAATGTTCCTCCAATTCTCCTCCTAAGTTCAAAAATCATAGGGTGTCTAAACCTAAGCCTCAAGTAGCTAATGGAAGTCGGTCTTCATTGTCTAGGTCTACTTGTACTAAGTGTTGAAGGAAGCACGAGGGTAAGTGCCTAGCTGACACAGATGGTTGCTTTGGTTGTGGTAAAAGTGGTCACAAAATGAGGGATTGCCTGATGCTTACGGCAAAAGTAAGAGAGGGAAAGCAAGCTCCTCCTACTGGTTTTGGATCCCAATGCTCCGAAGCAAAACCGATTTTATGCACTTCAAACTTATGGTGAACAAGAAAGTTCTCCTGATGTGGTTACCGGTTAAAAGTTTTTCAACCTGATATATATGTTTTACTTGATCCTTGTGCTACCTTGTCTTTTGTGACTCCATATGTGGCTATGAGTTTGATGTGCTCCCAAATGTGTTGTTAGATCATTTTTTTTATCTATATTGCGGTTGGTGATTCTATTGTCGCTAAGAGGGTCTATAGAAAGTATCACGTTTCCTTGTCCTATAAAGTTACTCTTCTTAACTTGGTAAAGCTTGATATGTTAGACTTTGATGTGATTCTTGGTATGGATTGGTTGCACTCGTGTTATGCTTATATTGATTGTAGAAGTCGTGTAAGTTCCCGAATGAGCCCGTCCTAGAGTGGAAGTGGGGAAATTCTATGCATAAAGGTCAGTTTGTCTCTTGTCTTAAAGCTAGAAAGGTGATCTCTAAGGGTTTACCATCTAGTTAGGGTCAGGGATGTAGATTCTGAAACCCCTACTCTTGAGTCGGTCCCAGTTGTAAATGAGTTTCTTGAAGTGTCCCTAGATTACATACCCGATATTCCTCCTGAAAGGGAAATAGACTTCGGTATTGACCTTCTCCCAGATACGCAACCTATTTCTCTTCCTCCTTACCAAATGGCTCCGGCAGAACTTAAGGAGTTGAAAGAACAATTGAAAGATTTGTTGGATAAGGGTTTCATCCGACCGAGTATCTCTCAATGTGGTGCGCTAGTTTTATTTGTTAAAAAGAAAGACGGTTCTCTTTGTATGTGTATATACTATCGTCAGTTGAACAAGGTTACTATTAAGAATAAATATCCTCTCCCAAGGATAGATGATTTATTTGACCAACTTCAAGGGGTGAGTTATTTCTCTAAGATTCCCCTTTTGTCAGGTTATCACCAAATGAGGGTGAGAGATGATGACATTTCGAAGACGGCTTTTCAAAATCGGTATGGTCATTATGAGTTTTTGGTAATGTCATTTGGGTTGACTAATGCTCCAGCGGCGTGTATGGATTTGATGAATATGGTGTTTAGAAAATACATAGACATGCTTGTAATTGTATTCATTGATGATATTTTGATCTGTTTGAAAAGTGAGAATGAACATGTTGATCATTTGAGGATCGTGTTGCAAGTTCTTAAGGACCAACAACTCTTTGCAAAATTTAGTAAATGTGAATTTTTGTTAAGGTCCGTAGATTTCCTTGGCTATATTTTTTCAAGTAAGGGTATTGAGGTAGATCCTAAGAAGACAGATGCAGTTAAGTGTTGGCCTAGACCTCTAACTCCTTCAAATATTATAAGTTTCTTGGGTTTAGCTGGTTACTATAAAAGGTTTGTTGAGGGATTCTCTTCAATTTCCTCTTCTTTGACGGCTTTGACTCAAAAGAAGGCTAAGTTTGTATGGACCGAGTTATGTGAAAAGATTTTTCAAGAGTTGAAGAATAGACTTACTTCTACTGCGGTGTTGACCTTGCTGGAAGGGACGGATGGTTTTGTGGTTTATTGTGATGTCTCAAGAATTGAGTTAGGGTGTGTGCTTATGGAAAATGGGAAATTCATTGCCTACGCCTGAAGGCAACTTAAGATTCATGAGTAGAATTATGTAGATGTGTTTACTGGCCACAAGAGTTTGCAATATTTGTTTAATAAAAAAAATCTACATTTTTTCCAAAAATAGTGTCTTGAATTATTGAAAGATTATGACATGAGTGTTCTTTATCACCCCGATAAAGATAATGTGGTAGTGGATGCTCTTAGTCGGTTGTCTATGGGTAGTGTGGCTCATACTGAAGAAGAAAAGAAAGAATTGGTTCGAGATGTTCATAGATTAACATTGGGTGTTCAATTGGTGGACTTCACCAAGGGTGGTGTTATGGTTCACAATGGGTTTGGATCATCTATTGTGGCGGATGTGAAAGCCAAGCAAAGTCTTGATCCAATTTTGGTAGAATTGAAAGAAGTGGTGCTTAAGAAATCCGTTAAGGCTTTCTCCCAATGGGGAGATTGTGTACTTAGATATCAAGGTCATTTATGTGTTTCGAATATTGATGACTTGAGGGAACCGATCTTGTTAGAAGCCCATAGTTTGCAGTATTTCATTCACCCGGGAGCCACCAAGATGTATCGTGATTTATAGGAAGTCTATTGGTGGAATGGGATGAAGAAAGATATTGTGGGATTTGTGGCTAAGTGTCCAAATGCCAATAAGTAAAGGTTGAGCATCAGAGACTGGGAGGTTTGTCCTAAGATATTAGCATTCCTACGTGGAAGTGGGAAGATTTGAACATGGACTTTATTGTTGGCTTGCCTTGCACCCGGCGACAACATGATTTGATTTGGGTGATAGTAGATCGGATGACGAAATTGGTGCATCTCCTTCCCGTCAAGGTTGCTTATACGATGGAGGACTATGACAAGATGTACTTGAGAGAAATGGTAAAGCTACATTAAGTGCCTTTGTCTATTATTTTCGATCATTGTACCCAATTCACTTCTCAGTTTTGGAAGTCATTTCAATAGGGTGTTGGTACTCATGTTAATCTTAGTACGGCCTTTCATCCACAAACTGATGGGCAAGCAGAGCGTACTATCCAAACTTTGGAAAATATGTTAAGGGCTTGTGTGAATGATTTCAAGGGTAATTGGGATGACCATTTTCCCATTGATTGAATTAGCTTATAACAATTGTTATCGCTACAGTATTGATATGGCTCCATTTGAGGCCCTATAGGAGGTTATGATCTCCCATAGGTTGGTCTGAGGTGGGTGAAGTTTCCCTAATAGGTCCCGAATTGGTACATGATGCCATAGAGAAAGTTCATCTTGTAAAAGAAAAGTTGAAAATGTCTCAAAGTCGGCAAAAGTCATATGTCCATGTGAGAAGAAAGGATCTTGAGTTTGATATTCATGATTGGGTTTACTTGAAAACATCACCCATGAAGGGTGTAATCGGATTTGGTAAGAAAGGGAAGCTTAGTCCCCGATATGTAGGCCCATATCAAATTTTGAGACGTGTTGGTAAGGTTTCTTATGAGCTATAATGAGTTGGAATCGGTGCATCCACTTTTCCATGTCTCTATGCTTAAGAAGTGTGTTGGAGATTCGACATCCCTAGTTCCCGTAGAAGGGTTGGGAGTTGGTGAAAGTCTTTCTTATGAGAAAGTTCCAGACCGGCAAGTTAAGAAGTTGAGAAACAAGGAAGTTGCTTCCGTGAATGTATTATGAAGAAATCAATTAGTTGAGGGTACTACTTTGGAGGCCGAAGCCAATATGATGTCCCGATATCCTCATCTTTTTCCTTCTACGCCTACTCTAGCTTGATGTAATGAGTTCCTCTCGGTTTTCCCTTTGTTTTTGAGTCATGTGTTTTATGTGTTTCCATGATTTCATTATGTTATACATTTTCATGAAAAACTTGTGTTTTGAAAGAAAATGAGTTTACATGATTGATTTCCCTCGTGTTGTTGTGCATTGAGTAAGAGTTGCCTATAGACTTCATGAAATGAATTGATAAACATGCTTTAGCTATGATTTTTGAGAACGAATTGCATATAGGCTCCATGAGATTGTGTTGAGCATTCTTTTAGCTTGGAAAAGGTAGTTCCTCCTTGTACGTGATAAATTTTGAAATTTTCATGCATATGGGTTTGTTAGTTCTAGTTCCTACTTTCATTGTCGTACATTGACTATTTTTAGCTTGGATTTTATGTTTCCTCCTTGGTTTTGTGCACTATGATGAATTGCATACATCATGAGCTGCTAGTATTGTCTAGAATGCCATTTGAGGAAGAATGTCCCCAAGGGGGAGATTATGTAACACCTCAGAATTTAGTAGCCTACGCAAGGGTCCAAGTGAGTGGTTACAAACGTAGGATTCAGCATTGGTACCTACCTTGAAGGCCACACGAGTCTTGAAGGGCACCACGAGTCGTGGTGGTACCCGTAGGCCTTAGGCAGTAGCCAACCAACACTGCCTCACCTTCCACGGCCACCATGATGCCTCGTGGTGGGGACTACGAGTCGTGGTGATGCTCGCGGTAAGCTAGGCAGTAGCTAGGCAAAGCTACCAAAAAAAATAAAACCCTCCCCACAAGCCACTAGACAGCTCGTGAAAGCCACCACGGGACGTGGGAGGGGTCGTGCTCCTAAGATAGTTGTTTGGGAAAGATGGGTGGCTAACCTAACCACTGGTCAAGGGACCACGGGCACCACTACGGGCCTTGTGACCGTTGACGGGCCGTGGTGCCCCTCGTGGTGGTGAGTGGGCAACTTCAATTCATGGGTTTTTGGGTCTTCTTCGATTTTAAGTGAATCAATACTATGTCATTTTACCCTAGCCTAGGAACCTTATATAAGTGATTTTAACCCTAAAACTCATCCATTCAAGTCATTATTTCCAAAACACAAAAGAAAATGAAAGTTCTTTTCCCCAAAATATTTCTCTCTCTAGAAACTTGAAGAAGAAGAAAGGATTCAAGCAAGGATCAAGGTCAAGACTCAATTCCTCAATTGAATATAAGTATTAGGCTTTGAGGTATGATAGTTTTCATCCATGGATTTCTTCCATCCATGAATTTCCCAAATTCCTCTATTTCAAAGTTAGAATTACCCAATTGAGTTAGGATTTTCTTCAATTGTCATGGGTTCTCTTCAATGCTGATTTAAATGATTGAATTATGATCTATTATGCATGAATTGATGAAATACGATGATTTCCCCAAGAACCCATGTAACCCCTATGTTTTCAAGTTATGAATCATGTGATGTGGGATTTTGATTGTGAAGGAAGAGTTTTATGAAATTAAGAATGTATTACTAGTTTTACTTGAATTTATAATGAAATCCATATATAACCCACGTTTTCTAAGTTTTGATGATTGAAAGTGGGTTTTGAATCTCAAGAGGTAAATAATGGACTTATGCATTTCTTATGAAATCTATGCAAATGTTTTCATGATTTTTTGAGAGTAAAGTATCAATGATGATGATCATGATGTCTTACTGAATGAATTTTCTCATGTACACATAAGAAAAAGATGTGAAAGGTTTTCTCACATAAGAAGGGTTCTTAGGTTGAAAGGCTTTCTAACCTAATTTAATCAAAGAGTAAGAGGTATCCTAATGAACCTAGTTTGGATTGGTTATCCTAGGATACCTTTCCATGGATTATAGGGTCAAGTAAGAAATGACTATTCCATGAGATTTATGCTTAGCACCGAGAGGATATTGAGATGGAAGCTCTCTGGTGAGTAGAGGTCAGGTTCCTAGTAGCCATCTCCTTATCCCTTACCTATGTGCCACTATTGGATGATTGTCTAAAGTAAACATTAGCTAGTGGATCCACTTAATATAGAAGTTCATAGTTCTACCTTTGCAAGTAGGGCAACCCTTTTCAGTGTGGAAGACACCGGGGGATCATGTTTAGCGCACATGTTTTCTATGTCGGTTAAGGCTAATTCAACACATTAATAATGAAATAAGGTTACTTTAAGAAGTATCGCATAGGAGTTCAAAGGTTTTAAAGATGATTTTAGCTTGCATTGACCATGGTTTTATAATGTATGTTCTCTAATTCTCTTATATCATGTTTTAGCTTGGTCAATTGCATGTCATGAAATGAAATGTCCTTTTAGCATGATTTAATTTTTTATGCATGGCTATCATAATTGGTACATTGTTTTTTACTAAAGCATACTCTTGCCTACATTTCCCCAAATGTACGGTGCAACAGTCGGGTTTTCGAGTCTCATGGCTAGTGGTTGAGTTCGAGATTTCCAAGCTTTGTTGAGTGCTCATGCTTCTAGGACGGTATTTCATTGTTTTAGTTCCTTTTCTTGTATTTCAATTTTGGACATGATGTATGGGTTAGGCCCAATATCTATATATTATATTAGATGGCTATGATGAGACAAGTGTTCTAGACTCCCGCTTATCTTTCATAAAATGTTTTAGACTTGGACTATTGTTTTACTCTTATTGTTCTATTTCTTATGTTATGAGAGCTAAGTGTCTTGTATGGGATCCTTCGGGGTTCTATACGCCATGTTACATCTAGGGGGTACCCCTAGGTCGTAACAGCTCGTCTCCTCACACCAAGCAAGGTGCAAGTCGGGAGATCCTTCTTTTCTCTTTTCGGCCATTATCCTCATGGTTTCATTCACCTTAGCCCTAATAGTAGTGATCATGATCTCAAAGTTGACTATGTCATAGCACCGAGCTCGGTACGCTTCTTGAAGACTTTCCATAAATTAGGAGAGTAGGTGCAAAAAAATTTCCCCAAAAATGAGCTTGTTATGCATGCCTCCACAAGGAAACGGAGTCATAGTATTCCCAAAGATTGAATGATCACAAAAAGAAATAAAATCAAAACAAAAGAAAATAAAGACAACTATTCACAATTTAGATAGAAACAAATAAACTTGAAAACCTAAATCAATTCAATACGCCAAATTGTTCCTTGGCAACGACGCCATTTTTTATAACACTCAAATCACCCGCTAAAACAAATCCAAAAAGTGAGCGATCATCATCAATAAAAATATCCAACTAAGAGTCGAGGTCGAATTCCACAACGAAAAATATAACGACTATTTACAAGGTAAAAGTTAACTAGATACTAGTTTGAATCTAAACAAGCAATGTACACAATTATAAAATACAAAGCAATTTTTCTAGTTAATCTACAAATAGGGACAAAGACGATATCAATAAAGTGATGTATTGGAATTGGGAAAACTTGAGATTCAATTAACACTCAATGATCCATTGGAATTAAACCCAAGATCAACACTAATGGGTAGGATAGGTCATCTTTAACTACGCTAATTATCTTTCGATCTCAAACATTTTATTGTGATATCTCCTTTCGGTCTCAACCACACCAATACAAAATAACCCACTACCTTAACTTAGACCTCTCTTGAAAGGATACATTGCACCCAACAATCAAACCTAAAACTTTCATCTTTCAATTTCAAATTCTAATTTCCAAGCCAAAATGCAATTATCAATCTAGTTCGCTACTATAATCAATCTCTTTCGAGCATCAACCAGAGATCGGAAGCTAAGATTAAGCATGCACTCTCAACCTATAAATTCAAACATGAAAACTAGATTGAACCTATTTCCTGAAATCAAGCATTGAAATAAAGAATTACAATAGTTATTGTGATAAATCACTCACCCAAATAGCTTTTTTTATTTCTAGCACAAAAGCCCCAATTTTATTCATGTCATCACACCCACATTTCTATAGATTAAGAATAATGAAATGAAGAAAGATAGAATATATTACTACAATTGAACGCAATCTTCACATTCACAACTGAAAAGTGAGACAACTTGCCCACAATGTCTCAACCCGAAGAACACGAAAACTAAGAAATCTACTTTTCAAATATGTTTTTCTCTCTACAATGTTGTCTCTCAAAAAATTCTTGGATGATGAATAATACTCCACTCTAACGCTATTTTCTGAATTTGGGTCCAAAGCTTGAGAAAATCCCATTCTTCCCCTATCTGAAAAAGGCGGGATTCACAAAAGTGAACTTTGCAAAATTTGAAAAAAGATCGCTTAAGCGACCTCCGCCATATTGGCCCAGTTTGCAGAAGTGAAACTCGTGTCCTCGCTTAAGCGGACAGTAACCTTCGTTGACTCGTTCACTTAAGTGACCAATCTTCCATAAGTGTGATACCTAGGACTTGTTTTTTGCCAGGTTTTGCTCTTTTATTAGCTTTGATTCAACTTCTGATCATCATTTTCTTTCCTGAAATCAAAACACCTAAAACAACACAATTTAGAGGATAATTTGCCTTTTTCTTTGCTTTGAGTGCAACGAAATCATTAAAAAAAAAAGAGCTCTAAATGAGTGGAAATTCACCACTCATCAAAAAGAAGCTTAGTCCCTATTATGTAGTCCCATATCAAATTTTGAGATGTTTTGGCCAGGCGGCCAATGAATTAAATTTGCCTTCTGATTTGGCATCGGTGCATCTGGTGTTTTGTAATTGGTTGTTTAAGAACTGTATTGGTAATCCAATTTATATTATGAAATTGGATAAGCTGGTATTAAGGAAAGTCATTTTGATGAAGAGGTTACAGATGAAATTTGGGATCGTTAAGTATGGAAGTTAAGAAAAAAAGAAATTGTTTCGATAAAGGTTCTTTGGAGGAACCAATTATTTAAGGTTTCTACTTGGGAAGCCGAAGCCAATATTTTCCGGAAGTATCCTCATATCTTTCCCTACACTCTTATTCAAGCTTCGGGTATTAGTTCCTCATGATTCACTCTCTCGGATTGATTTATGTTAGTTATTGTCATGTATCATCATCTCTTACCCTACACTCTCATTCTAGCTTCAGGTATTAGTTTCTCATGATTCACTCTCTCAGATTGATTTATGTTAGTTATCCTCATACTTCCATATGCATGCATGTTCATGAAAAGTTGATTTTGGAGTTATGATTTATATTTGGCGATTAACCCTTATTTTTGTGCATTTTTATGTTATTTGCATTCATCTTGGGTTGTTAGATCTCTCTCTATTGTATTCATGCTAGCTCGAGTCCTATTTGAGGATGAATAGTCTCAAGGAGGAGATATTGTAACACCTCAGAAATTACTAAGTTTAGTTTGGAAGGAAAAGTTCTTAAAGTTGTTGGTGCAAGTTTATAGAGGCCAGTCTTCGTTCTATAGGACGCAAATGTAGAAAGGGTCTTGAAAAATATGAATATGTCAAGTCCCAGATGAGAACCCACAGACCTATAGAACGGTTTGTAGAATGTTTGACAGGCGATAAAATGGTCCACAAAGAGATTCCAGCTTGACTTGGTATAAATTTGAATTACTTTAGATCTATGGTTTGTTGTACGGTCTGTAGTTAGGTTGACAGGCCATAAGAAGACATTCATGGAAATTGTTTAGAATAATTAACTCCAGCTTGACTTGGTAAAAATTTGAGTTACTTTAGATCTATGGTTTGTTGTACGGTCTGTAGTTAGGTTGACAGGCCATAAGAAGACATTCATAGAAATTGTTTAGAATAATTAACTCCCACTACTCATTATACGGACCAACAGACGGTCCATGGAAATTTATACAAACTGTAGAACTTTTCCAACAGTTTTTAATTAGGGTTATTTGGGTCTTCTTCTACAACTTTTCTAAATCCTAAACTACATCGTTCTAGACTATTCTAAGGCTCTATAATTACTTGTTCTTTTTTAAACTACCCATTCCGTCACTTTAACTCAAAACCCAAATTCCCTCCAAGTTTATCCTCTCAAATCCTCTCTCAAGGCTCTCAAGGAAAGGCTATGACTTCTTCAAAGCTTAACGGTTTCCTCTTCACTCTTTATGGGCTTTGAATACCCAATGTATGTGATGAGTCCACAATTGGACTCATTTAGGGCTTTATTTTAATAGAAATAGTGTCCTCGAATGCTTATTTTGTCTCAATATCTGATGAAAACTCTTAAGTTTCAGGTATTTGAAGTTTTAGTGGAAGCATGCACACTTAGGTATAAAAAGGAAGAAAAAGGCTGAAAAGAACGAAGAAGCTGAAGCATGAGCATTGCCAAGAACCTTGGCGATTCGCCGAAAGGACAGACTCTGCCCTTTGTTACAGTATGCGAAGCCCTGAAGGAAGAGGATAAAAAAGGTGATAAACGGAGCAGTCGGTGCTTCGCCGAATAGTTCCACGATACAGTACTATACCGCTCAATGGTCCAGAACGTGAAGATGTTGAAGGCAGGCATGAAACGATGATGAAAAAGAAGAAGGGCGAGTCGCCGAGTCATTCGGCGGCATCGACTAACTTCGCCGAAAGATCCACCAGCGCTATTTTCTGAAGTCTATAAATACTGAACTTATTATTAATTTTGGAGGGTCGAAATTTTATTTTAATTTCCAGAATAGAATAGTACTTTTTGGATATTTTTCTCTCAAGTTTGGAGAGGGTTTTGGGGAGACTTCAAGAAAGAAGGATTCCATCTTCCCCAAGTTAGAAGTGGGTCTTCTCCATTCTTCTTACTTTGCTTAAATCAAGGTTTAATTTCTTATACCCATTTGATTTTACTATCATTTTAGGTGTATTTATTTATTTCTTGATGTGTGGCTAAAAACCCCCATTCTTGGTGTGTGATTTAGCAAATATGTGTTGATATTATTGTTGGATCTTAATTGCTGATAGGTTAGATGTAGTTTAATGGTAATTTCACCTAGTGGTTGTGGTTTAATCTAAAGGGTTTGTAGTTGCAAATACAAATCCACCCATGTGTTTTTGGCTTGCCCGAGAGAGAGGTCGCGAAACCAAGACCTTTAGACTTGTAACAACCCGAGAGCACTCCCTAGTCGTTACCGGCGTAATCAACTTCGAAGAGGTCTTATACAATCCCTTAGCATTCGTCATAGCATGTATCATAGAATAAAATCTTTGAAAATTTAAAACTTTTACCTTGGAAGTTCAACTTCACTTCATACATGAAAAACATAATCTAACTTTGTCACAATGTACCATCTAGACATAGAAGTATCGAAAATGGGACTTAGCCCTTACATCAATAAGAAGTCTTGAAATAGGAAAGTACGATAATGTCTTTCAACATAAGCAAAGAACTAAAAATAAAAGCTAGATCATAGGGACTAGTCCTCGGACTTGAGGACTCACCCACTTGGGGAAACAACTCCAAGTGTCTTGTTGTTGTCTTGGGGAACCAGAAATGGAATTGGTTCAAGAACCAACCACTGAAATTTCCACCTATTGAGAAGTAAGCTTGAATCCTAAACGGCCCGAACCTAAATGTTTTGGGGAAAAGGGAGAAAATATGGGTTAGTACAACACACGTACTAAGTATGGCTACTATGCATAAAAACCATTGAAACATGCATAAAAGGACATTTTGTCAAAACAATTTTTTTACCAAGTAAATCCAATATGCACACAAAGTAAGCATCATAGTCCAAACCAACATAATATCATCCCAACATGTCGACAACCCAAGCAATACTAGTGCAATGCAAAGTATAGAACCCCATAACCTTATTCAAAGCCAAGTATTACATTAAGCAACCTACTTCATGCATACATGCATAAGATCATGCTTCATCTTAACTTACCATATTCATAATGATCATACATAACATAGTTTCAACATACATAAGTCATAATCATCATAATCATAAGAGAATACTACTACAACCATCTCTTAGGATCCCACAAGTGCAATGTGCAAGAGAAGTCCCATACCCTCCCTTACACTATGTAGAAACCCTTAAAAGAAAGCCCTAGTAATAATTCACACCTTTCATACCTTCATTTACTTTTACATTAGGAAAATATTGCAATAACCGACATAGACCATGAGAGCTACATGGAATCCGGTGTTCTACTCCTACACCGAAAAGAGAGGGTTAACACTTGCCTAAGGTGTAACCATTTGTACATAGTTGTCTAGGTAGATCGACTAAGATAGAGTTCTATGTGGGCACATAATTAAGGGTCACGGAGATTGCTTCTAGAAAACCAAACTTACTAAACGTGAGATTTCCATCTAATGAGAAATGACATACCGTGGGTAATCCGGACTTGCTAAACATGAGGAAACCCATGTGGGGAACCGGACTTACTAAACATGAGACCCCCCATCTCATTTACATGCCCTTTTGGTGCTAAGCATCAAATTCCCTTTTGTAATCATCTTTAGTCATCACATAATTTCACATTAGCCTTTACTAGACTCTTATGTAGACATCTTACCATAATAGCTCATATGTGTTCATAAGTGAGTAACAATCCTTTCACTTTAGAAACACTTAGCAAGTGAGTAAACCTATCACTTTACATTACATTATAATTATGAGAACTACCTTTCAATCATATAGCAATCATACCATAACATACATACATACTTCATAGCTAATTCAAGTGTAGAGGGTTAAGGATGAGGAAACTAGGTCATCAACACCACAACAACATATTAGGTATAGCATCATTACAATCTAAGTAATTCACCTTTCATTCTTGAGTTCAAAGAAGAACCAACCTTCATACCTTTTTTCCCTTCATGGGACATTCATACTTCAATTACCAAACAATTCATAACCAATACATACTACAAGGTAATTCATGAAATAATAACATAATCAACATCAATGAAAGCAATTCACAAATTCCCTTCATAACCTTTAAGGCTTCATTCGAAGACTAAACCCTAATTTCATAGAAACTATACATAACCTAGGGTATAATCATCATACAAACATGAAATACATAACATCACATTCAATTAATAGCCTTCAATTAATATCCAACACAAACTAGGGATAGAATTAGGAAAAGAAGGAGAAGCATGAGTCTGATGGAGAATTCTTCAAGAAACCACCAATATAACATAAGTTCATCCATAATTGTTCATATAACATCAATCAAAGTCAGTTTATAACATCAATTTTACTTTAGAAATAAGACCCTCGTTTTTCGATCTATACCTAGAAATTGGAGATTTTGAGATTCATCTTCAAGGGGCCTCTTGGGGAAAGGAATCACAAGAGTTATAAGCAACCATACCTTATTTAAAAATTAACCACGAAAATCCGAGTTGAAACCTTGGAAAGTTGGTCTTCTTCTTGAAGCTCCAATCTCCTTCAATGGAGTTCTTGAGAAGAGAGAGAGTAGAGAAAAAGAGGAACTTTAGGTCTTGATCTTTGGGTTTTGTGTTTGAGTGATTTAAAGTGACGTAAATTGACTTAAGAATCATTATATACACGTCCCCTAAAGTACCCTAAATACCCCTCACTTAGTTGGACTCTTTAATGAAGTAAAAATCAATTTCTGAATTTCTGCATTTTCGTCGCGGAACAAGTCCGCGCGCGGAGCTGTTCCCTGAAGATATTTGGAATTAAATTTCGAGACAGTAGAGTCCACGACACGACCGTGTCATGAACTAACATTTTTCTCCATGGGGGATCTAGTCCGCGATGCGGACCTATTCCCTCCATGTGCAATTTGCAAGTTGCCCTGGCAGCTTGCTTGGCCAAGGTTGGGGTCCTCCTCGGGGAGACTTAGGGTAGCCCCGGGGTGTCGTATTCAAACGTTTTGACCCTATAAACAGATATTTACCTAATTTAAACCTTTTTACAAGATTATACCATCATATGACACTCCCAAACCTGTCTAAAACCTAAGGAAACAATAGAACACATTCTTCTCTAGTTTCCGGACGTCGTGGTCGTTTCTTGACGTTTAGACTTTTACTCTTCCAAACCAAGTGGATTGCATTAATTTAAGTTTAGAAACATCATTTTAACTATTTTAATTCAGTATTCATAAGGTGAGGCTCTAACTTAAGTCATAGAATTTCCGGGGTGTTACAATATCCCCCCCTTAGGAACATTTGTCCCCGAATGTCACTTGGACTTTTTTCTAGGGAGACAATGACTCTAACTAACAGCACAACAACCAGTCACATCAACAACATCATATCATCATATCATATAGGAATTTAATCCACAACATCACTATGCTCAAAACTCATTACTTCACATAAGTATAGGAGGAACTACATTTTCCATATTCAATGAGCATCAACATATATATTGAGCAATCAACAAGACATTTCTTTAACAAGACAACATCAAGCATGCTCATTACAACTCTCATGAAGACAACATCACACAACATCTATGGGTGCAATTTCTACCATGAGAAACAAAATTCATGAAAACTCAAAAATACAACTTAAGCATGAATTTTCACAAAAATATGCACATACAAGGAAAGCATGTCATAATCATCAACACACGTGATTTTCAATTTATAGCAAATTAAGATAAACTACTAACCTAAACTTTGGCTAGGAGTAGGAGGCAAAATATGAGGGTAACGGGACTTCATGTCGGCCTCCGCCTCCCATGTTGCACCCTCAACTATGTGGTTTCTCCATAGGACTTTTACGGAGGCAACCTTTTTATTCCTCAACTTCCTAAGTTGACTATCTAAGAATTCGACTGGAACCTCTTCATAAGAAAGGTTCTCATTCACCCCTAAACCTTCTAGAGGTAGAATGGACATCGGGTCACCTATACACTTCTTTAACATAGAAATATGGAACACCGGGTGAACCAGGGCCAATTTGATGGGCAATTTCAACTCATAAGCGACCTTTCCAACACGCTTCAAGATCTCATAAGGCCCAACATACTGGTGGCTAAGTTTCCCCTTCTTACCAAACCTCATCACCCCTTTCATGGCTGAGATCTTCAAGTATACCCAATCACCTAATTCAAATTCAAGATCCCTCTTTCTATTATCGGCATAAAACTTTTGCCGACTATAAGCTATTCTCAACCTATCCCTTATAAGTCAAACTTTTTCCATAGCCTCATAGACTACCACGGGACCATGAAGAGCAAACTCACCCACTTCAAACCACCCAATCGGAGATCGAGACCTTCTACCATAAAGTTCTTCAAAGGGTCCCATAACAACACTCGAGTGGTAGCTATTGTTGTAGGAAAATTTTATCAAAGGTAGGTGGTCATCCCAATTACCTTTGAAGTCAATGATACACGCTCTCAACATGTCCTCTAGGGTTTGGATGGTGCGTTCCGCTTGACCATCCGTTTGAGGGTGAAATGCAGTGCTAAGTTTCACTTGAGTACCTAGCCCACTTTGGAAAGACCTCCAAAAATGGGATGTAAATTGGGCACCTCTATCCGAAATAATTGACAACAGGGCCCCATGCAACTTCACAATCTCCTTAATGTACAACTTAGCATAATCTTTCGTCAAATAAGAAGCCTTAACGGGAACGAAATGGGCTGATTTAGTCAATCTATCCAAAATGACCCAAATGGAGTCATGTTGCCTACGGGTTCGAGACAAACCTACCACGAAGTCCATATTGACCTCTTCCCACTTCCAACTGGGGGTAGCAATGTCTTGAGTTAGACCTCCCGGTCCTTGGTGATCGGCTATGACTTGTTGGCAATTTGAGCACCTAGCCACAAAATTTGCTATGTCTCTTTTCATTCCGTTCCACCAATAAATCTCACATAAATTGCGATACATTTTGGTGGCTCCCAGATGGATGGAGTATCGGGACCCATGGACCTCCTCTAAGATTGTCTCTCTTAGGCCATCCACATCCAGCAAATATAACCTCTCTTGGTGCCTAAGCACCCCATCTCCTCCTTGAGAGAAAGTTTCTATTGCTTTGTTAAGAGCAGACTCTTTTAGTTCCATCAAATAGGGTCAAGATGTTGCTTAGACTTCACGTCAGTAACAACCGATGACTCGGAATTATGACGAACCAGGACACCTCCTTTTGGGGAATCTTTAAGTCAGACACCCGGCCGGGCTAGCCTATGGACATCGCGGGCTAACTCTTTTTTCTCTTCTTCCACATGTGACACACTACCCATAGATACACGACTCAAAGCATCCGCAACCACATTTTCTTTTCCAGGATGGTAAAGGACACTCATATCATACTCCTTTGTGGGAGATTCAATTCTTTTTGGCTAAAAACATATTGAAGACTCTTGTAGTTGGTAAACACATCCACATGTACCCCATAGATATAGTGTCTCCAAATCTTTAAAGCAAAGACTACGGCCACTAGCTCAAGGTCATGAGTTTGATAATTCTTCTCATGCACCTTGAGTTGTCTCGAGGCATAAGCTATAACCTTACCATGCTACATGAGGATACAACCCAAACCCACTCGGGAAGTGTCACAATATACTACAAACCCTTCGGTGCCCTCCGGTTCCCTCCGATAAGGTCAAAATCGGAGTGGAGGTGAGATTATCTTTCAACAATTCAAAGTTCTTTTCACAAGATTCCGACCATTTGAACTTGGAATTCTTTTGAGTTATGGCCTTTAATGGAGATGCAATAAATGAAAATCCCTCAACAAACCTCCGATAGTAACCGGCCAAACCCAAAAAGCTTCGGATGTCGGAAGGACTCAATGGTCTAGGCCAAATTTTGACCGCATCGGTATTCTTTGGATCAAATTCTATACCCTCACAAGAAACAATGTGACCAAGGAAAGCAACCGATCTTAGCCAAAACTCGCACTTGCTAAACTTAGCATAGAGTTGGTGATCTTTGAGGACTTGCAATACTATCCTCAAATGATTCATGTGATCATCCTCACTTTTAGAGTATATCAAGATGTCATCAATAAAGACAATAACAAATGAGTCTAGATAATTTCTAAACACACGATTCAGAAGGTCCATGAACGCCGCCGGGGCATTTGCAAGACCAAAGGACATCACTAAGAACTCAAAATGACCATATCTTTTTCGGAAGGTTATTTTCGGAACATCAACACCTCTCACCCTAAGTTGGTGATAACCAAATCTCAAATCAATTTTTGAAAAGTAACTCGCTCCTTGATGTTGATCAAATAAGTCATCAATCCTAGGGAGTGGATACTTGTTCTTAATGGTCACCTTATTTAATTTTCGGTAACCAATACACATACGAAGAGATCCATTCTTCTTCCTCACAAGTAACACCGATGCACCCCAAGGAGATATACTAGGTTGGATGAAACCCTTATCCAACAAATCTTTGAGTTGAGCTTTTAATTCCTTCAACTCCGCCGGGGCCATCCAGTAAAGAGGGATTGAAATGGGTTATGTATCCGGCAATAAATCTATGTCGAAATCTATTTCCCGTTTAGGAGGAATCCCGGGTAAGTCATCGGGAAAGACTTCTGGAAAATCCTTTACTACGGGACCGACTCCAAAGGAGGAATCTCGGACTCAAGATCCTTAACCCTCACAATATGATAGATACAACCCTTAGAAATCAACTAACAAGCTTTTAGACATGAAATGTTCCTTCCCCTAGGAACGGAATTTCCTCCCTTCCATTCTAAAATGGGTTCATTAGGAAATTGAAATTTCACAATTCGAGTCCTACAATCTATGGACGTAAAACAAGCATGAAGCCAATCCATCCCCAATATAACATCAAAGTCTAACATATCATGTTCAACCAAATCAACCAAAGTGATTCTATTGGGCAATGATATGGGACAACCCCTATAAAATCTTTTAGCAACTATGGAATCACCAACCAGGATAGAAACCGAAAAGGGTTCATCTAAGACATCGGGAAGCACAACAAACTTCATAGCCACTAAAGGGGTTACAAAAGACAAGGTAGCATCGGGATCCAACAATACATAAACATTAATTGAAAATACTTGTAGCATACTGGTCACAACATCCGGAGAGCTTTCTTGATCACCTAGGGATTGGAGAGCATAGAAGAGATTTTTCTTAGGAGCATCGGGATTTGGGCCACTTGCTTATGCTTGAGCATTTTCCCTTCCTTGAGCCTTTTGCATAGGTCAGTCCCACCTCATGTGACCGCTCTTACCACAACCATAGCAATTACCCGTGCCAACTAGGCACTTGCCTTCATGTTTTCGACCACACTTAGTACAAATAGGCTTCTCAACATAAGGACCACCACCTTTTGCTTGTTGAGGCTTCGGGTAGACACTTTACCTTTTTTGACCCTTGGAGTGTTAGGAGGACCTTGGTTGGAAAACCTCTTTTTGAACTTTGGCTTATCTTGGATTTCAAACCTAACCTTAGAAGAATTTCCATCATCAGCCCTTGACCTCTTCAATTCTCTACCAACTTGCTTAAGCTTTTGCTCCTCAATTTGCTCAGCATGAACCATAAGACGAGAAATGTCCATGATTGGGATTAGCATAACCGACCTACATTCATTCACCAAAAGATCAGATACCCCCATAACAAATTTGTTCATTGTAGCTCTAGAGTATGAAACCAAAGTAGGAGTATGCTTGGACAATTGAGTGAACTTGAGGCCATACTCCTTCAAACTCATACCCTCTTGATGGAGGTTGATGAATTCTTGCATTTTCCTCTCCCTTAGTTCCAAGAGGAAAAACCTATCAAGAAAATCCATCTTGAATGTAGCCCAACATATCGGACCCTCTCTAATAGGTCTCCCCTACTTCCATTGGTCATACCACACTTGTGCCACTTCTTTGAGTTGATAGGCAGCTAACTCCGCCTTTTCTTGAGAAGACACACCCATAGCCTCTAGAACACTAAACACTTCATCGATGAACCCTTGTGGATTCTCTTCCACTTTGGAGCCAAAGAAAGTAGGGGGATTCATCTTTGTGAAATCCCTTATCCTAGAAGCGGTAGTGCTAGCATTGGGGTTCACTTCAACCCTAGCATCCCTAGCAACTTGAGTAGCCAACACTTGAGTCAAATTATGAATTGCCAACCTTATTTCAACATTGGACATAGCCCCTTCTTCAATAGGAACTTGAGGGTTTTGAGGAACTTGAAGGTTTTGAGGAGCTTGAGGGTTTTGAGGAGCTTGAGGGGGAACTGCCTTTCACATTCTCCTCACTGGCCCTCCTTGCATTGTTCCTTCTTGTATTCATTTTCTATAAGCACAAGAAAAGGATTAGAATAAAAGGACTAACGAGAGTTAAGACTCTTAGGCACGACTATGGAATAACAAAAAAGTGAAAGTTTCTAAGCATCTCGTAGCCTCTCATTCATAAGTGTGGCGCGCTTCACACCCATGAACAAGACTCTACTCGACGTGGTATCCTGTGACATAAATCCTACATTATTCTCAACCTTATGCTATGATACCAAGTTTGTAACGACCCGAGAGCACACCCTAATCATTACCGGCATATTCGACCTCGAAGAGGTCTTATACAAGACCTTAGCATTCGTAATAGCATGTATCATAGAATAAAATCATGAAAAATTTAAAAAATTTACTTCGGAAGTTCAACTTCACTTCATACATGAAAAACAGAATCTAACTTCGTCACAATATACCATCTAGACATAGAAGTAACGAAAATGGGACTTAGCCCTTACATCAATAAGAAGTCTTGAAATAGGAAAGTACAACAATGTGTTTCAACATAAGCAAATAACTAAACATAGAAGCTAGATCATAGGGTCTTGTCCTCGGACTTGAGGACTCACCAACTTAAGGAAGCAACTCCAAGTATCTTGAGAAGTAAGCTTGAATCCTCAATGGCCCGAACGTAAATATTTAGGGAAAAGGGAGAAAATGTGGGTTAGTACAACACACGTACTAAGTATGGCTACTATGCATAAAAACCATTGAAACATGCATAAAAGGACATTTAGCAAAAACATGATTTTTACCAAGTAAATCTAATATGCACACAAAGTAAGCATCATAGTCCAAACCAACATAATATCATCCCAACATGTAGACAACCCAAGCAATACTAGTGCAATGCAAAGAAGAGAACCCCATATCCCTATTCAAAGCCAAGTATTACATTAAGCAACCTACTTCGTGGATACATTCATAAGATCATATTTCATCTTAACTTACCTTATTCATAATTATCATATATAACACAGCTCAACATACATAAGTCATAATCATCATAATCATAAGAGAATACTACTACAACCATTTCTTAGGATCCCACAAGTGCAATGTGCAAGAGAATTCCCATACCCTCCCTTACACTATGTAGAAACCCTTAAGAAAGCCCTAGTAAGAGTTCACACCTTTCATACCTTCGTTTACTTTTACATTAGGGAAATATTGCAATAACTGACATAGACCATGAGAGCTACATGGAATCCGGTGTTCTACTCCCATATCAGAAAGAGAGGGTTTACACTTGCCTAAGGTGTAACCATTCGTACATAGCTATCTAGGTGGATCCACTAAGGTAGAGTCCTATGTGGGCACATAGTTAAGGGTCAAGAAGATTATTTCTAGAAACCCTAACTTACTAAACGTGGGGGTTTCCATCTCATGAGACATCACATACCGTGGGTAATCCGGACTTGCTAAACGTGAGGAAACCCATGTGGGGAGCCAGACTTACTAAACGTGAGA